>JAIUZE010001822.1:0-122012 GCA_022085475.1 Heliosperma pusillum | reverse complement strand
TATCACAACATAACCTTAAGTGATCTACCAAAGACTTCTTTGTAAAGACATCGAATCTTAGCTTTAATATAGACTAGTTCTATAAGAGCTAAAGAGGTGAACTCATATTCATGTCATTTACTTTCTTTATAAGTGGTATGACCAATTGGTTTGGTAGATTCCCTATTTTGAGTTCAATAACTCAATTTTGACTTAGCAATTGATCTTCCAAAGTGAGAATCGAATTCTTAGCTTTTTATTATAATGATCCAATCATCATAATAATTATATGATCAATTTGAGTAGATATAATTTATGTTATTAGTTCAAGTAGAGTATAATGACAAGTTTTAGAGTGATAAAGTTTCATAAACCGAGTGACTTGGATTGAAAACCAAGTCACTAATATCCAATTACAACCAAAAGTTAATAAAAGGAAATAAACAAATTTCCATTGTCAAACAAGGAAATAAAGAGTTTCTAAAACAACGTCACAAAATACAACCCAAATAAGGAAGACAACACAAAATGAGTCCAAGCTTCCTTATGTATTCATCCATGGGTGGCTACTTTAGCTTCCCTTGAAGAATCTCTTTAGGCTTGCTTGTCCTTGCCTTTGTCCTTGCTTGGGTGGCCTAATTACAATTAAAAAGGGTAAGAACCACAACTTGTATCTATATACCAAATTTGAGATCATAACATAAATGATAGGGATGAAAATTTACCAACGGAAACAATTTTCCCGGCTTTGATATCTCCTAGATACTTGGGGCAATTCCTCTTCCAATGCCCTACGCCATTACAATAATGGCACTTGTCCTCGGTTGAGGCACCTTTCTTAGGCTTGGGTGAGCTATTCTCAATAGCTTTTCCCTTACCTTTGTAGGTGGAGGGCTTCTTCCCTTTGCTTGCACTCTTTTTGAACTTCCCCTTACTCTTGTTATTGATGTGAAGTACATCCTTGGTGGTGCTAACATTTAGCCCCATGTCTCTCTCCGCTTGCACAAGCATTTTGTGCAACTCGTGGAGAGAGGTTTGCATATTTTGCATATTGTAGTTTACCCTAAACAGCACACATGCCTTGATTCTCCCCAAGGAATGTAGTACACGGTCAATTACGAGTTGTTCGGGAATGTCAACCCATTGCACTTTCAGAATCTCGGCATGCTCTATCAATTTGAGTACGTGAGGGCTAACCTTTTGGCTCTCTTTAAGATTCATGTCGAAAAACGCGGAAGCCGTTTCATATTGACTGATTCTAGGAGCTTGTGAAAACATGGTCACAAGCTTGGCATAGATCTCATAGGCCGTGCTCATCTTTATGGCACTCCTTTGGAGATCGGCCTTCATAGAAAAGATCAAAACATTTTTGATCGCGGCGGCTTCCTTTTGGTAAGCCTCATAGGCTCGCCTTGCGGCGGCGGTTGACCTTTCGTTAGGTGTTTCGGGAGAGGCTTCGGTAAGGTAACGAAGCTTGTCGTCACCTTCCACGGCCAAGCAGAGTTGCGCATTTCAATCGGCAAAATTTGCGCCATTTTTTTCTAACTTGCATCGATCCATAAAGGATCGAAGCCATGAGACATTCGTGAGAGTTGGAGCATTGGTGTTGGATGAACTAGCCATTGCGATTGTACAAAGTTAACTACAAATTTAAGACATAAAGGAAATGTCAACATTTATCATTTTAAATACTTGTAAACATTTTAAACAAGTTTTAACATTTAAATAGTGACCTCTACCCAACTTTTATAAATGATTCCGAGATCCAAATTCATATCAACTTGGGCACGGTAAGCCGATTCATCCCTTATTAACATAATTCGGTGAATTAACTCTTTAATCGATTCTACATTAGAACTCTCGGTCGATAATATTACTTTAATATTTATCTTAAGCCCAGAACACATGCGGCTACGGTCGCGAATAATTCCGTTGAGCTCAATCCAAATTTCGAAATAATAACATTTATTACCCCACTTACCCAACGTAACAAGTTTAGCACCCCGGTGAGCCGAGCCTACTTCCTTGCGAAATTGGGATTCATGGGTTCTACATTTGGTAAGGCTTGATCTCAATTATTTATTATGAGAGGTCATGTCAATTTATAATCTATCATGTTTAAGTGAATTAAAAATTATTTTAATTGACACGGTCGAATACTCGATAAATATGTATGTCATGTTATGGCGATTTGGCAATGCATGCAAACATATTAAATAAAATGCAAGCATAAAAAATAAAACTCCTAGTATGACCTTTCCTAGAATAGAAAATCATATATTCTATTACAAATTCGGAAACCAACTCCTTTGGTCCCTTGAACTTCATAAGCACGCCTCCCAAGGTCACCGTCTCTCTCGGAACTTCTTTCCGAATGGCACCGTCTTTGGGAAACTCCGGTTTTACAATTAGTTACAAAATATATAATAAAATTACAATAATTTCCTATTATACATTTGTACAATAAAATAATACAATAAAAGTGATTCGAGATCACATTAAATTACAACCGAATCAATATTCCCTTACATTTCGGGCAATATCGATTAAAACTAAGGCCATACAAGGAAAAAATACATAATTCCAAATTACATAAACCAAAATATGACATTCATAAATTGAAAATATGACATTCATAAATAAAAATGAAGCATTATAATATGTATAAAACATGCTCATGTTAAATGCCAAATCGCTCTATTTAACGGTTTATATCGAATATAACCCGATTTTACGGAAATGCGTGATAATAACACTTTAAAATCACAAAACAATACTTAAATCATATTTAAGTCCAAGTTAATTATCCCAACTCATTTAGGCCTCAAAATTATTCATTACTCAATTTTTGAAAATAATTCAACTTGTTGTTATTTAATTGCTCATAATAAGACTTTTAAAATCATATTTTAATCAAATAAATCCAAATTTAATTATAATAATTTCAAAATTTGAATTTTAAGTTTTTGTACATTCTGGAACATTTCCATGACACTCATAATGTCAAAAATCATGGTTTAAAAATTTCGAATCGGGTTTTGAGAAAAGTGGTTGCGCTTTATCGGTTTTATCAAATAAAATACATAAAGCATGAAAAAATTAATCATATTAAATTTTAAACTTTATATATGAAATGTAGGATATTTATGCAACCAGGAACAATTTTATCTTGACATGAAAATTATTTTAGCTATATTTGCTAAATTAGTCACTATTTATGCCATTTTTACATTAAAAATTCATAAATCATACTAGACAAATCACATTAGTCTAAAATTTTCCAGTCTAACAGGAAAACATTCATGTGACAACATACTACAATTTCATGGTCATATTAAAATCGGAAGTATTTTTAACCATTTGACCTTTATTTATTTCATTTTATCATATAAAAATCATAAATCATACGAAATAAATCCAATTCGCACGAAATTTTACATACATTAAGTAAAATGCATGTGTGATATTGAGTAAAAATGTCAAGGTCAAAAGATAAGTCTAACTAGTTTTAGCATTTTAAACATCATTTTACTCATTAAAATGTAATAAAATTACTAAAAATCATATTTGAGCACTATAAATTTCCATAAATCATCAAAATGACCTAAAATCATATTAGGACCAGAATATATTGACATGCAAATGACTTTATGATTTTATCTTATAAAACACAAATCACTAGTTTTCTTTAAGTTACATTAACTCTAAAAAACTATAAATCGATTATCCATGCAACAACCTTAGCTCTGATACCACTTGTAAGTTTCTTAAACTCGATATTAGACATTTCTAATATCATATTATTAATAGTTTACTCTTAAACTATATGGACCTTATGAAAGCATAACAAAAGATAAAGAAAAAACAATTTCTTACATTGATTATGAAGTAATATGGGAACAATATTTGAACTCCTTTCAAATATTGTTCTTGAGCTATGAATATGAGGATGAATTCCAAGTTCTTAGTATAAGAACACTCCTATTAGTAGCACCCAAGACAACCCTTTTTATCTCTACTAAAATACTACACTAGTATTACTAGTAGTAACCCTTTAAAATAAATCTAATAACTCTATTACTATACTAGTAATTTTATTAGAATATGAACTCTAAATTATGTAAAAACTTCTTGAGTTTTAGAGTAAGAAAGTGATTTTAGAGAGAAGTGGAGATTTCATGCAAAAATGAAATGAGATTGTGTTTTGAATAAGAAGGAAATAATCCTTCTTATTTTGGTAGCTATGACCGGCCACCCACCCATCACATGGGTGTGGTGTTGTCCCTTTCACTTGTTCTTAACAAGGCATTAGGTTGAGTGTAGGTATTAGTCTAGTGTATGATTGTGTCTAATTCTCAATTAGAATAATACACAAAAACTAATCACCCTAAAATACACTACAAAGCCGGTGCACCCCACTTAAAATGGGTGTCCATTTTATTTTTGCAATTTGTCATTTGTCACAAATATGACATGTGACATGTAACATGTAATCTTTGCTTATAAATGTACATTTAACTAATTTAAATGCAATTTCATAACAAATAAATTAGACATAACATTTTAAGTCACATTTTATAATTACATGTAAATAAAATGGGTCATCTCATATTTGGTTAATATAATCTACAACAATTTGTAATTATAATTAACCAATTTTGCTTATCTCAAATGTTTCATAAACATAATGCATTCTTAGTAATATACAATTAAATTACTAAAATGAATCTTATTTAATCATATTACAATAAGATATATTTCTCACTAACAATATAAACTTGGTTCAGTTTAAGGGATTAATTAATCTGTATCGCTATACAATTAATTAATGTACATGATTAGGGGATTGTCCTTTAGGTGTGACCTCAAGGGATCAACTGATCACCACCGTCATACGACAGTAACATCAAACTCAGTTGAGCCAATCATTACCGATTTATGTTGACCAGTTGACTATAATATTCCTCATCCCTTTGTATTCTTATTATCGAGATTTAATTAAGTGATCGCACTATTGTTGAGGACACTTACTCCAACAACTAACTTCAGCTGGATTATAGAATTTCTGTTAGAATTCTGTTATGGTGCCAGCTCATTAGTTTGGTAAGCCCGTTTAGTTATGTCCATGACAAATATTCTCATCACTTACTAAATATAGTTAGTGCAATTTCATTTATATAATTAACAAAATCAGAATATCTTATTAATATGTCTATCGAAATTGAAAAAATATTAACCGTTTTTAAACAAAATAGAATTATTTACTGCTTGAAATAGCATGACCTAGTTGTAGATATAATAATGGGAAGTCTAATTATAGAATATTTATTTAGGCGGGAAAAATTTGATGAACTCTTATTCTTTTAGTATAAGGGGGATGATAGTCAGTAACCGCTAATTAGTACACAACTATTGATGTTTGGGCCGAATCAAAGTAGATCGGGTCAACCCCTGTTATGAGTCGGATTTGGATCCTATGTTCGAGTGGATGCAGATTGGTACCGGACAATAGGTTCGGCAAGTTTCGACAGATCTAATTGATTGTAGGCTTGTAGCCATATCTTCTTGTTGATATATGCATTACTTCTCTTATTTATTTTTTGAAAAAAGGAGGTGGGTTTATTAACAAAATATTGACGGTAGATTATGAAAATGGTTATTATTTGGTAGTTAAAATGGTCATTGTTAATAAAAAAAACCTTGAAAATATAGTTTTCAATATATATTATTCAGCTTTCAATTTTAAAATAGCAGGAAGAGCGGAAAGTGAGAAAGCGAGAAGGATGGACACGGTAATGTTATGGCAAAAGACAACTGAAAGTGATACATTAATGCACTATGGTGTCCTTGACGACAATTTACCAATCAACTTTCCTACAAAGTCTTAAAATGGTCCTAAATTAAGATGACACTCACAACCGTTTTAAATGATGTGGAAATGAAAGATGGTTTGAAATGTCTTGACGCTTAAAAATTAGCTAAAAGAGCGTATTAAGTAGTATTTACTCCTAACCATATGATCTTTGTCTGTAATATTGACTGGACTCATACCCGACCCGACCGACACCGCTGAACTGAGGACAAGACCTATAACTCGAATTGACTTGAACCAATATGACTCAACCCGAAGGATTAATGCTCCAAACTTACAATTTTCTATAAAAAATACTTGATAATAATAGATCCAAAGCTGACCAAACCCTAAAATGACCAAAATGAACTGAAGTCTTGCAAACCCGAAAATGACTCGACCATAACCGACTCGACTTGACATCCGAACTGGGGATCTGTTCAATAACCCAGGTTGACCTAAACTAATATGTCTAAACCCGAAGGATTAATGCTCCAGACTAACAATTAATTTTCCACTAAAAAAACTTGATAATAATAGATCCAAAACTACCCAACCCCGAAATTATCAAGCCCATCTCGAAGTCTTGCAAACCCCAAAATGTCCCGACCTAAATCGACTCAAACTCGACCCAATAACCTGTTTGTCAAGTGTACTTTGAATCAAACTATATGCTGTCTCGTTATGCTCGTATAAGCAAAGGTATTTTTTTTTTGTTTCCATCATCGGTTTTGGTGCGGATTCCATTCAAAGATCCAAAATAGTCGAGGCAATTCCAAGTAAACCTTATCGTAAAACTAAACCGTTTGGTAACTTATTTTGTTCGCTTGGGTAATACAATTGCGATTTTACAATCACATACTGATATACATAGCATCATACATTCATACTCGTAAATTAATAGAATTCCGGACATTCCCCAACAGAAATCTCTATAAAAGACCTTTTATTTTGAAATTTTATTAAAACATTTTTTTTTTCGGCAGCAGTAAAGTTGTAGTCCTATTTCTAGTCCCTCGCACCAAATTTTATTAAAACATTGAACGAGGCATTTCATGTAAAAATTCCAACAAGGCAACATCTAGGTAGCACGAGAACGGATACGGACACGACACGGACACGCGATACGACATCTCTTGAAATTTAGGACACGGGACACGGCATTTAAATTTAATAAAATATATATTTTATAGTTATAAATAACGTACGATTTTATTTTTATATTGATATTTTATATTAAATGTAAATAATTGAAGGTAAATTTTGACTCTGACTATAATTTATTATCATTTCCCACCCAATTCATCTTCTAATCAATCTCTTTTAGTCTTTCAACATCTCGTTCCGTATTTATAAGTGTCCGTGTGTCCGACACGGGACGGCTACTTACGAAAAGTGTCCGTGCTACCTAGGGCAACCTACAAACCCAACCCTTTCAACATAAGATCGCAACTCCGCAAGACAACTCAAGTTCTTTCGTCCTAGTGAAGGCTTTCACTTTGTAACATTCCTAGTTAAAACAGTTACCCAAGCAATTAAAACACAAACAAGAAATCAAACGAATATCCAACGAAAGAAAGGTCTTACAAGCACAGATTCATGGATAATAGCATACATATAATAATCAACCACCCTGCCTAAAACGAACATAAGCACTGCTTACACAAACAAAAGGCAGAGCAACAATAGCCCGAAATTGACAACCAAATGTAAAACTAAACCAACAGCACTCGAAGCAAAGCTCCCTCCCACAGTGCTAGTACTCAGAACCACCACCATCCAATCGTCCTCCTTTCCGACACCTGCCCCCGTGTATCTTGAGTCATTTATGTATCGGGCATAACCCGTATGAGTATAGTTTGTGAGGACTAGGGTGGGGACTAGCTTCGGGACACAAACGGGTAAAATGATTCCGTTTGTGGTTGTATTTGGGTCAATGTTGCATTTTTTAAGGAGTTTTGGGTAGTTGATGAAATTTGATCCGGTTCCAGCGGAAATAGCATTGGCTGCTGTTGTGGCAACGCAAGGCCGGTCTTCTAGTTCATCGGCTAGCTCGTCCGCTAGGCATCCTGCTTGTTTGTTTTTGGTCAAGGGAGGGAGTCGTAGGGATGTTCTGTAACTGTTTAATCCCTGGAGAAGGGTGTTTTCCTCATCTGCAATAATTTATCAAACAAATAAGACAATTTCTCACTGAGATGCACTCCCTCCAGCCATTTCATTTTCCTACGTTTGATCATAATTCCACTTCATTTTTTTCCAGAAAACGGAGGGGATATATGCAATGTCATGTTTACCCGTGTCACATTGTCGATCCTTCAACAAGAGTAGACACTTTACAAGTCGGGTTAGAACAATACAACAAAAATGGCACAAAATAGCCGCAACTACACATAAAAATTACTTTCTCCCATTGTCTTTTTATTTCGAGTAAATTAGATTTTACTCCCTTTTGAAACACACTTTTTTAAAATTACTCCCTTTTGAATCTATTTTTTAATTTTACTTCCTTAATTCCACTTCAGCCAAGAAATTGCTCCCAAACTCCAACGGATGTCTTAGATTCCCACTATTTTTAAATTTTTCGTCCATTTCTTTGTATTCATGACAAATACGCCCCTCAAATCCCTTAACCCCTTCTTTTATATTCCTCTTTCTTGTTAAAATTAGAGTTCTTCTTCATTTTAGTCCTTTTTAATCTTCAACAAAAAAAATTCACTCCATTAATCTACAACTTTGGGAGGCAATTTGATTTGAAGGTAGGTGAATAAATTTTTTTCTCTCTATCTCTTCAGATTTCATAGTGTAAACCTCTTAATTGTTTTGTCTTGAAATTGCAATTAATTAGGGTTCTTATTTTATTTGGGTATTTTTTTGATTTGAGTTATAGTGATTAGAATGTCTAGCCATTCAAGAGAAAGCAACCATTCAAGGGAAAGCAGCTGGTCAAGGAAATACTTATGTGGTGTTCCTGTTGCAATATTAACATCATGGACATCTGACAATCCCGGAAGACGGTTTGAGAAGTGTAAATTCTCAAACTTAAGGACTGGTTCTGTTGGCTGTGAATGGTTTCGCTGGCATGATCGGAGTCAAATGGAATGGCAAAAAGATGTTATCAACAAACTGATGATGGAGAAGAGATTGTTGAAATGTGAAGTTGATATATTGGGTAGGGATATTCAATCGCTTAAAGAAGATAGGAAGAAGTTGGAACAAGAGATTGAGAAAATGAAGGACTTTGGTGTGGTTGATAATGGTGGCATTGAGGGCTCAATTTTCAAAGGTTCAACAATGGCATTTTTTGCCATTTTGTTTGTATTTTTAGTGTTAATGTGGACTGCATTTTAGGTGAACAAACTAAGTAAGTTCATGAAAATTTTCTATTAATGATTCATGAGCTATGTGGTAATAATGTAAGGATTATAGTTAGATGTTAGCTGAATTCTCTTATTTGATGTTGTAATGTATGAATCTTATTTGAGGTTGTAATGTTATATCAGTTTTTTTTGAAACTGCCATTATTCATTATCAGATCAGATATGGCAAACATCACTATATCTTACTGTCAGATATTGGAACAACATTCATGGATAGAAAATATTGGAACAAAATTCATGGATAGAAAACTGTCAATTCTTGCATTACCAACAACGAAAATTACACACATTGTTCATGGGATAAAAACTGTCAACAAAATGCAAAATACACAAGTTCAGTACTTGTCATCAAAACACAAATTACATCAGTTCATGCATTACCAACAATGCAATGCAAATAAAAGTACATAATTTAAGTTCTAAAGCAAGTTGTTGCTAGCTTGACTGAGCAACTAAGTGAATGATAGATTGGCATGAGGATTGGAGGTGCTTGGGGCTGATGTGTGGTTGCTGGATGAGCCTGCCTGAGATGATGCAGCAGCACCAATAGCAGAAGCATTTTCATGTGGCCTGATAACTCACAATTCTACCGGTTAACTTAGTAGTTTTTAGGACAATAAGACGATATGGTGAAGCGGTATTGATGGATTTAATCCATTATTACCAACTCCGAGTATCATGATCATAATGGAGTTTTAAGCGGCTTTAAAGCGGTGCAAGAGACCCAACTAAGTCCCAAGGAAGGCTAGGAAACATGCCAAGGAAGAACAAGTCAAAAGCCATCCAAAGGAAGAACAAAGAAGAAATCAAGGAAAAAAATCAGCATTTGGGCGCACCGTGCGCCCTGCTGGAAGCACCCCAGGCGCACCGTGCGCCCCTCTGACGAGCTTCAGCTTTGTTACGGGCTTTCACCAAATTAAAGCCCATTAATCCTCTATTATGTGTGGACTATATAAAGATGAAAACACTAGGTTTTCATCATCTTATCTCATAATTTATGTTTGTCTTGTGGAACAATTAATCAAAGTTGTAATCTTTGGATTTTTCATCTATTTTGGGTTTAGATCTAGAATGGGCAACTAATCTTATTTCTTAATCCAATCCTCAAAGGTGTAATCTTTTGGTTGTAAGACTCCTAATCTTTCCCTAATTATTGTTATTATTGTTAATCCCTTGTGTTTTATGTTGTTGGATTTGGAAACTTGTTTGATTAAAGTAATTAAGTGTGATTTCCTTGTTATCTTAATCTTACCATTTTCCTAATCTATTGTTGTTAGAATCATTAAGTGTGATTTCCTTGTGATTCTATTTTTGCAACTCCTTGTAATTGAATTAGTGAGTGTGATTTCCTCCTAACTTGACTTACAAGAAAGGGATTAACTTGCGATTTGGTATTAATTGTGTTCATTGTGCCTAATTGCTCTTATTGAACCTCTCATGCTTTTCTCTTCTTATTAGTTGAATCAATGTATGTGATTTCTACTTGGAATGATTAATAAGTTGGGTTGATGATTAAGTGTGATTTCCTTGTCATTTACCACTATTAAGGAGGTTTAGAAGATTAATCTTCACAATAAGATAATAATAATTAATTGGGGAATTGATTGAGTCTAGGATCAACCATTTGAGGACCATCTATAGGATTGGGTTAAGTTTTTCTCAACTTGATTATTTTCATCCTCTAATTGCTTTCTTGTGTTGCACTCTTATTTGAATTTACTTGTTTTTGAATCAAAATCAAAACCCCCCCTTTTTACATATTGTTTGTTACTTGTGCATCTATTCTAGTTACTCTTTTAATTACACAATTGCATTCCCCCTTCCCTTGGGTTCGACCCTTGCTTTCCACTTTACTTTAGTTTAATTAGTAGGTAATTAGTAAGGTTATAAATAGTTAATTTGACCGCCTTTAATAGCGACGTTTTAGGCAAGTCAAATTTTGGCGCCGTTGCCGGGGAAGGTAACGGTTTTGCTAGTGTTTTTAATTGTGTTTCTAGACTAGTTTTGTTGGTTTTATTGTATTGGTGTTTTAGTTAGCATAGTTTTCATCTTAGACTTGCTCTTGTTTTATTTCGATTATCTTTGTGTGGGTATTTTGATTGTGTGTTGTGGTGTAGAATTTGTATGGTCCATACAAGGACCTCTAGTGACCCTTTGCTACCTCTTAACCCGGAAATCCAAAGAACTTTGGCTTGGCTAGGAGGTGGCATAAGACGAGATCAAGAACCACCAATCATTGAAGAAATAGATTCAACAACTCAACACCATCAAGTGGAGAATATTCATTCTTCGCCATCTACTTCCACCAACAACACCTTTCTCATAGTTGAAGACCCACCTATTCCTCTAAACATCATCATGGGGGATAGACCACGAGCTCCTACCATTGAAGAACTCACCGCCCCGGATCTTTCTCAAGTTCCTCTTTGTATCACTTTTCCGGCCTTGGCGGAAGGAGCCACCTTTGAGCTCAAATCGGGGCTTATACATCAACTACCACTTTTCTATGGAAGAAGTTTGGATGATCCTAACAAGCATATAAGTGAATTTCATATTGTTTGCTCTAGTATGAAACCCAATGGAGTTACGGATGAGCAACTACAACTACGAGCTTTCCCCTTTTCTCTCAAGGATGCCGCTCGAGATTGGCTCTACTACCTACCTACCGGTAGCATTACTTCGTGGATGGATTTGAAGAAGGCATTCTTGGCTAAATATTTTTCGGCTAATCTTTCTTCTCAATTAAAAAAAGAGATAAGCAATATTGAGCAACAAGATTCGGAGAATTTATATGAGTATTGGGAAAGATTCAAGAGATTGCTTGCTAGTTGCCCATACCATGGGTATTCCGATCACGACTTACTTCTCAACTTTTATGGAGGACTCAATAAAGAAGATGGGAGAATGGTAAAGGCCGCATCCCAAGGTGGAATTGAGAGCATGTCGGTGGCGGAGTCCAATGCTCTTATAGAGAAATTGGCAAGAGGTGCTAGGTCTTATGGGAGAAGGACAAAGAAGGTGGGTTCCACCTCCTCCTCAAGTCCCTTGGAAGAGAAAGTCGATACACTCACGTATTTGGTGAGAGATCTATTAAAGGCAAAGGGAAATACCTCTCATGTAAAGTTTTGTGGGCTATGCAATGATCCTACCCATCCAACCGATGGGTGTCCATCCTTGTTTGAAGAAGAGGGAAATGAGGCGGTCAATGCACTTGGTTCATATGGGCAAAATCAAAGGAGGAATGATCCATTCTCAAATACTTATAATGCGGGGACAAAGAACCACCCTAATTTTAAGTGGGATCAAAGTGGGAACAACAATCAAAGGGGGCCATCAAACTCCTCCTTCACAAAACCTCACCAATACCAAAGGGAAGACTCAAACCAACCTTCAAAATCCTTGGAAGATCTTGTAACCTCCCTTGCCTTGAACCAAGCCGAATTTCAAAAATCCACCCAACAATTCCAAACATCCACTCAACAATTTCAAGTCTCCATCCAACAACATAACCAACTCACCGACTCTCGCCTCTTGAATCTTGAAACTCAAGTGGGTCAAATCCTAAATGTCGTTTCCCAACAACCAAATCATGGTGGGAGGCTCCCTTCACAAACTATTCCACCTCCCACGGAACAAGCTCAAGCGGTTTCCTTGAGGAATGGTAGAGAATTGGAGGAATTGCCTAAGCCTCCTAAAAAGTCAAGACCCCCTCAAATTTTTCATGAGATAGATGATATAGTTGAAGAGGAAATTGAAGTGAGAATGTCTACGCCGAGGCAAGTGAATGACATGCAACCACTTCCCTTGCCGGATTATGAACCCGAAGCTCCTTTTCCAAGTGCTCTTAATGATACAAGGGTGATGGATAAAAAGACTTCAAGCATTTATGAAATCTTTCGTAAAGTTGAGGTAAACATTCCACTCCTTGATCTTCTCAGTAGTGTGCCCAAGCATGCTAAGTTTTTGAAAGAATTGTGCACTACTAAGCGGACCAACAAAGCTAAGAGTATGAGAAAAGTGAGAGCTAGTGAACATGTGTCGGCTATTTTTCAAAAACGTTTGCCTCAAAAGTGTGGTGACCCGGGCATGTTCACTATACCTTGCAAAATTGGAGAGTTGGAATGCCAACGAGCTATGCTTGACTTAGGAGCATCCATTAATGTTTTGCCTCATTATCTTTATGAGTCTCTTAAGTTGGGTCCTTTGAAACCAACTCATGTGGTCATTTCACTAGCCGATAGGTCAAACATCTATCCAAGGGGCATCATTGAGGATGTCTTGGTCAAGGTAGGGGACATGGTTTTCCCCGCCGACTTCTATGTGATTGAAATGGAACCCTAGAAAGGCTCAACTTCTATCTTATTGGGAAGGCCCTTCATGAAAACTTCCAATACTAAGATAGATGTGTCTAGTGGGTGTCTTACTATGGAGTTTGAGGGTCACTTGATTAAGTATAACATTTATGAGGCCATGAAATATCCCACCGAGTCCTCTTCTTTGTGCTTTCTAGAGATTTTTGATCCCATTATTCAAATCGTCTATGAGTTGTGTAAAAGTGATCCTTTGGATGTTGCATTAACTAATGGAATGGTTGGAGAGGAGTTGGGGTATGCTTTGTCTTGTAATTTGCAGGAAACTATGCAAGAATTGGAAGAAAATCCACCAATGGAAGAATGGGAAGAAATAGAAGCAAGAAGGAGATCAGACCCTCAAGCGCACCGTGCGCCCTGGCCATCCTCAACTGGCGCACCGTGCGCCCTACCTCCTGGAAGTGAATTTTTTTTCGATTTTTTTTCTTTGATGAGGAGCTACCGAAGGAAAAACCTATTCCTTCTATTGTTTGGGCCCCTATTATTGAATTAAAGCCCTTAACAAGCCACTTAAAGTATGCTTTTCTAGAAAAGAAAGATGAACAAAGAAGATTAATTTGTGAGGTGGATGAGGTAGAAAACGGGAAAGTTATGGTTTTTGAGAATGTTGGTTGTGACCCTCTCTTGACTAAGAAGTTAGTGAGTTTGAACCTTGAGGAAAATTTAAATGAGGGAGCCGATAAACATGTGTTTGTTGAGGTTTGGTCACACAAAGAGAAACCATCCTTAGTTTGTGTGAAAGAGCCACCTATGCTAGTTCCTAAAGAAGATATTGAGCCGCCTCACTCCTACTTGTTGGTTTTCACCAAGCCTAACTTCTCTTCCAAGGAGCCTTACCGTGACATGAGATCGTTTTGTCTTGCTAATTCTTGTTATGTCTTGGCCTCCTACTATCTTCATTTCTCTACTTTGTGGGCCAACATCTTTGATCGACTACTAAGGGCGTTGAGTTGTTCCGTTCTTGACTCTTGAAAAGAAGAATCTTGAAAAGGCGTCGAGCAAACGACGAAAACAAAAAGCGCTTTACGGGAGGCAACCCGTACTCCTTACTTCATATTTATTTCCCTTTATTTGCATTTTGGTGTTCACCTTCACTTTGAGGACACGTGAAAAACAAAGTGTGGGGTGGACATGAATTGGTAGTTTGTACATATATCTTTTATTGTATTGCATCTTTGAGGAAAGAAAAAGAGAAAAGAAAAAAGAGAAAAAGAAAAAAAAAAAAACCCGGCTAGGATGAAAACCTGAAAGGGCATCCTAGGCAAAATTGGGTAAGTGGCCGAGGACGGAGTGAAAACCCGAAAGGGCACTCCGGGCAAAATGAAAAATTGAGTGCGTGCCACGAGAGTAGAGTGAGGAAAAGAAGCTAAACCGAAAACCCGCAAGGGCGGGCGGTTTAGGCAAAATGAGGGACTTAGGAAAAAAATGAACAATGTCAACTTGATTTGTACTTCCGATTTGGCGTTGGCGACATAAGTGGAGAAGTCCTTGAAGAAAGAAAGGGTAGGATAGAGTGTGCCGGGCTAGATGATGGGGGGCTTTGGAGGATTATGTTGTGCCTAGTGCTTGGTACCCATTCGTGATATTGGAGTGTGTTGTTTTGTGTTATATGATATTGGATATATGTTGTGGTTGTCTACTTGTAGAAGTAGGAGATGCATTGATGCCAAGACAACCTTGTTTCTTACATGCTTGGAGTGATAAGGGGTTGATATAAGGAGGATGGTAAGTCGAATTGAAAGATGAGAGGCGGTATTTGGAGGATTTAGGATCATTGTAGATGAGGGATGAAATAAGGAGGGCGTGCGAGAGAAGAGCGACTCTCTTGGGAGGCTTTGGGTCACCTATGTTTTGTAGGTTGTGTTGACGGAATGGTGACCACGTTGTTAATAGAATGAGGGAGATATAAGAAGGATGGGGTGCGAGAGAAGAGAGCGTGTTCGTGTGAGCTTACTCTTATCTTGTGAGCCTTGTGATAAAACGATCGTATTTGATAGTTTGCTCGGGACGAGCAAAGGGCTAAGTGTGGGGTGTTTGATAAGCTCACAATTCTACCGGTTAACTTAGTAGTTTTTAGGACAATAAGACGATAGGGTGAAGCGGTATTGATGGATTTAATCCATTATTACCAACTCCGAGTATCATGATCATAATGGAGTTTTAAGCGGCTTTAAAGCGGTGCAAGAGACCCAACTAAGTCCCAAGGAAGGCTAGGAAACATGCCAAGGAAGAACAAGTCAAAAGCCATCCAAAGGAAGAACAAAGAAGAAATCAAGGAAAAAAATCAGCCATTTGGGCGCACCGTGCGCCCTGCTGGAAGCACCCCAGGCGCACCGTGCGCCCCCTCTGACGAGCTTCAGCTTTGTTACGGGCTTTCACCAAATTAAAGCCCATTAATCCTCTATTATGTGTGGACTATATAAAGATGAAAACACTAGGTTTTCATCATCTTATCTCATAATTTATGTTTGTCTTGTGGAACAATTAATCAAAGTTGTAATCTTTGGATTTTTCATCTATTTTGGGTTTAGATCTAGAATGGGCAACTAATCTTATTTCTTAATCCAATCCTCAAAGGTGTAATCTTTTGGTTGTAAGACTCCTAATCTTTCCCTAATTATTGTTATTATTGTTAATCCCTTGTGTTTTATGTTGTTGGATTTGGAAACTTGTTTGATTAAAGTAATTAAGTGTGATTTCCTTGTTATCTTAATCTTACCATTTTCCTAATCTATTGTTGTTAGAATCATTAAGTGTGATTTCCTTGTGATTCTATTTTTGCAACTCCTTGTAATTGAATTAGTGAGTGTGATTTCCTCCTAACTTGACTTACAAGAAAGGGATTAACTTGCGATTTGGTATTAATTGTGTTCATTGTGCCTAATTGCTCTTATTGAACCTCTCATGCTTTTATCTTCTTATTAGTTGAATCAATGTATGTGATTTCTACTTGGAATGATTAATAAGTTGGGTTGATGATTAAGTGTGATTTCCTTGTCATTTACCACTATTAAGGAGGTTTAGAAGATTAATCTTCACAATAAGATAATAATAATTAATTGGGGAATTGATTGAGTCTAGGATCAACCATTTGAGGACCATCTATAGGATTGGGTTAAGTTTTTCTCAACTTGATTATTTTCATCCTCTAATTGCTTTCTTGTGTTGCACTCTTATTTGAATTTACTTGTTTTTGAATCAAAATCAAAACCCCCCCTTTTTACATATTGTTTGTTACTTGTGCATCTATTCTAGTTACTCTTTTAATTACACAATTGCATTCCCCCTTCCCTTGGGTTCGACCCTTGCTTTCCACTTTACTTTAGTTTAATTAGTAGGTAATTAGCAAGGTTATAAATTGTTAATTTGACCGCCTTTAATAGCGACGTTTTAGGCGAGTCAGTGACCCTGCAACTGAAAGGGAAAAAAAATAGACCAGAATATTAAAAACACTGGAACAAAGTTATACATATATCTAGTTTTCGCGGTAGCGCAGGAGGTGTCAATACAGAAGCAACACTTATTCCAACAACTCCTACCATTAGCCTAATATAAGAGAACAAGCCAAGCAAAAGAATCCACAACCACATAAATATGTCATCGCCTCCATCTAATCGATGCACGGCATCAGGCTTAACTCTCAACATAGCTTCACGTACTAACCCAGGAATTTCCTCCCGAGATTCTTTTTTGAGAAAGTTTATTAATAGACGCGTATGATCATCAACCTGCCCAACAAACAAAAAACCTTGTTAGCAAATAATTTGTACGGAGTATAACTAAACAGCTCCGAAAACTTGTTCGTATGTGAACTGAAACCTCTACAAAAATTGATAAGAACATCTAAATTATGATATACAATTGATATACAATTGATAAGAACATCTAAATTATACCGTCAATATTGGTAACGAAGATTGTTCCATTTCCCGAACTACCTTGGTTATGTCGTTAAAGACTTGATCCTGCATAAGCAACAGAATGGGGATACACACTAAAACATAAAGCCGACAAGTATGGAAACCATTGTAGAAAACAGAAAGGTAACTGCAGCAATACCTCATTTTTTTCAGAACCCTGACCCTAGGTAATAAGTCAATAAGAAAGAAAAAACATATTAACAACCTTCAGCATTAGGGAAGAAGCATGATTACTCTTTTACAAACACAAACCTGATCATCAGCAATGCGACCGGTTGGAATTTTACGAGGATAGTACTGCACATGAACATGGATAGTAATATATAACTAGAACAGGAAAAGAAATCTCAAATGAACTGCTGCAACACAGAGCAGTAAGATTCAGGGAAGTACATTGAGCATCTCAGCGAGGTGGACCTCAGTCACGAAGGAATATTTTTCCTTGTCAGCCATGAGTCGGACAATTAACTTGCCAACTTCATAATCTGGGTAAGCCTACATTAAAAGAAAATGTGAAAGAATTAAAAAAAATGAAAATGAAACGATAAAATAAGACGTCCTGAAAAACGTGACAACCCTACAAAGACCAGAAACCTTCACTCCCTGTGCTACAACTTCTTCATGTAATGCGTCCATCTGCTTATTTGAAGTACGTCTATGACCATCTCTAAATAAAGAAACCTGGCGCGCACACACACACAAAAGCTGAAAAATCATGTAAAAATGGCAAGCAGAGAGGATATGCAGCTGATAATGGTAAGCGGATATGTGAAATAGAAGAGACCTCGTTATAAATCATGCAGACCAAATAAACTGCTCCTTCGATGGAGCGGTGGTACAGGGCATGATCATTAGCAGCAAGACACGTTTGACGAAGTTCATTCCAGTCTGCAGGTTTGACGCAGAGAATCTTAACCACTACATCCTTGGCAAGATAATCCATAGCACGCTGAGGGTAATTATGATGCTTGGTACATTGACGTTGAGCATCGCCAAGTTGTTGTTGGAAAAGAGCATCATCAGGATGTATCTCAGCCTAGTAATTCCAGTAAATAGATGGTTTAATAGTCGTATAATAGAGTGTAGGTTGGGCTTGTTTGAATGAGAAGCTAAGCACGAGACTGGCACAAACTTGAACCAGTTCCGTTTGAATATATACTCCCTCCGTCCTGGTCATTTGTTGTCCTATTCCTTTTTATGGCGTCTCATTAATCCCCCAATAAAACTAATGTCTAGTTGTCATTCCCTAAATAGAACTACAAATGGTCCCAACAGATGACCGGGACGGAAAGAGTGTCATTCCAGTATATAAATAGTTTAGTACTCGGCCCTTGTCGATCCATTTCGTTTGAATAGATGATAGATTTGGCGATGTGATGGGTAAGGAATGGCAAATGAACGAAAAGAAATCGAGTCTACAAAGCATAAACTTTATATATAAAAATTTAGCACCCTATTTCAAGGTTTGGAGTAACAAATACAAGAGTATGTAATCTTTCCGTCCTAGTCATTTGTTAGTTACCTCACCATCGCCCATATTTCTAAGGTGGTTTATACTTTATAGTAACAATTATGTACTATTTCTTGTTTGGATTTAATTAAAATAAAAGGTAGATAAATAATTAAACCGTAATAATAAGAATAATAGGGATCTTCAACAACACGATCCTCGTCACGCTGAGGATTAGGTTTAGGCTCAGGTATCATCACGTTACTAAAATAAACGTGCTTAAAATTAAGTAATTCATAATCATATACAGTTTAATAATTGTTACAATTAAGAAAAAAAGTAGCTAATTAAACCGCAAACACACACATCATCAACATAATTATCAAGGGACTTTATCCAATCCGGGATCACCAACTCCTCACCATCCTCTAAGCACCTCCACAACATTTGATCGTCCCACGTCGCCTCCATATCGATCTGTCCACACAAATCCTAACTAGTATCTTGGGTATTAGTTTTGCCCTAAACTAGGTTTGATGTCCGGCTCCACCCAGACTACCTTTATTCCTACGTTATCGACTTTTCTCACTGGTACCCCTGCCTTTTCAGAAACCCCAATTATGCCCCTAATATTTGTTACTTACTCTTAACCGTGACCCTCCTTTCTTTTCCGTCAATTATTTCTGTTAGAGGTTGACTAAAAGAATTTAGGATGCTGATGATTAGAATTTAGGATGCTTCCTTTGCAATTTTTCATTTTAACTAAAAGAACAATTATTCTTCCCCATTTGTTCTGCTTTTATCTTACCGATATTCTCATTTAAGACGGTCACTATCTATCTTAAACTTAAGACGGGAAATATCAAATCACTCCACTTATTACCTAAAAAATATCAAAAAAATTCTCTTTATTACCCTCGTCTTAAGCTTTAGACGAATAATACCCGTCTTAAATAAGAGTTACCGTTTATCTTAAACCATGATATTCATTGCCAATTCTTTAGTTTCATATCCACGACCCACAAAATAAAAGTTATTGAACATTACATATTTGTGTTCCCTCCCTCATTTGTTTATCTTTTCTTTTGAAATAAATACAAAGGATATAGTGATGTACCATTTGTGGTCGTACTTAATAGATGATAAGTGGCCAATAATCTTATTAGGAGTTCAAATTACTCAGAAATTAGAACTATTGCTCCCTCCGTCTTATTCATTCATTTGCCTTTTATATTTTCTGTGAAGGATATTTTAATCAATTATAAACAAATAATTGAGACAGAGGGAGTATAATATAGCAATGATAAACAAATAACCGGAACGGAGGTAACATTTTATATCAATCTTAATACAAAATCAATAGCTACTATCAACTCATCATCTTGCCTTCCCCTTACTTGATGTTCCATAAGCTGCACCCTTTTAAGTTTTCTATTGAGTCAAAAAGTTGAAATTAATTTTGCCTTACAAATTTTGAAAGATTGTAACCTACTATGCATAATCATAAAGAAAGATGAAAACTTTAAGTTAATAGTAAAAAATCTCATGTGAACATAGTAATGATAGTAATACAACAAATAGTCAACAATATACGATTCTTTTAAAAATTGAACATTCATAATATCATATGATCAACAATCACACTTGATAAAAATTGAACATTCATAATCTAGGTAGCACCAAAACGGACACGGACACGGACACGACACGTACACGTGATACAGCATCTCGTGAAATTTAGGACACGGGACACGGCATTTAAATTTAATAAAATATATATTTTATAGTTATAAATAACATATAATTTTATTTTTGTATTAGTATTTAATATTAAATGTAAATAATTGAGTGTAAATCTTGACTTTAACTATAATTTATTCTCATTTTCCACCCAAATTCATCTTCTAATCAATTTTCCCACCCAAACTCATTTTCTAATCAACCTCTTCCAGTCTTTCAATCTTACACTCCTTGTTTATAGGTGTCCGTGTGTCCGACACGGTGTCCGACACGGGACGGCTGATTAGATGAAGTGTCCGTGCTACCTAGTTCATAATAGCATATTATCTACAATCACACTTGATAAAAACTGAACATGTGTCATATCTAGACCTGGTAAACGGGTCAATCAGATCGGGTTCGGGTCGGGCCAGTTTGGGTCGGATCAGTTCGGGTCTATCGTTGATTTCGGGTTAATTCGGGTCGGGTCGGGTCGGGTTATTTCGGGTTTCGGGTTTGTTGTCGGGTCCGTTTCGGGTCAACCGGGTCGGGTCATTTTCGGGTCAAAGAATAAGATACAAAGGGCCATTTTATGTCTTTTTGGTTCAATTAAAGCTATGTTTTGTCGGGTCATTTTCGGGTTGAGTGATTTTGAATCGGGTTATTTTCGGGTCGGGTCAGTTACGGGTCAAGAAAAATCGGGTCATGTTCGGGTCGGGTCTGGTCCAATCGGGTTTCGGGTCACATTCGGGTGTTGTAGTTCGGGTTAATTTCGGGTCACAGGTCGGGTCAATCGGGTCGGGTTGCTTTTGCCAGGTCTAGTCATATCATACGAAGTACTCATATTATTAAGAAAATAAGATTGAAAGTTAGGCTGAAAAGTTTTTGATAACAGAACACTTACTTGGATGGAGGATTAGCAACTAAATGAAAAAATGTGTTACGTTGAAATTATGGTGCGTGTTGATGAATTTTGAGAAATTGAAAATAGAGAAACAGGGAAAGTTGTATGGGGCAGGCAAGAAGTGTGAATTTCAATTTTCAGTCATAGGTTTTTGGGAGAGAGATCATAAACTTCATACTAAATTACTCGGTAAATATTAGATGCGGAAGTGTACCTTATTGTCGCCTGAATGGACGGTCTTCGGAATTAGGTCTTCTAGTAGATACACATACCATAAGAATCTATGGGAGGCGAGGAGATTAGGTTATTGTGAGAGTAGCAGGGACCATAACCCAGGTGACTTTATATAGTTTTCTTAGTCTAATGCGTCCATCATGCATTAGAAAACCTAATGGGTATCTACACTTGTAGAAAGTCTACCCCATACTTTTTAAGACGTATAATAATAAGCCCATATCTTATTCACCGTAGTGGATCACTTTATATTTGGGCGTAACTTAATAGATAGTGTATAAATACAATTATAATTGTATTAATAATTTGTCCACGTATATTATCGTATTAGGCCCATATTTCTTACAATCTCCCAGTTGGGCCAAATACATTCATATATTGTGACACCTGAAATTGTATTTACAATAACCTTATTAGCTCAAAAAATGCTATCAACAAACTAACCGTCTTAAGCAATTCGGTCCATCAATTATACCAACATAAGATCAAAGCGGCCTTTGCTACAGTTTATCGTAGCAGGACCCTCAATGGTCACATATGCTAATATAACCAACGACATGAATCGAGCATGGGAGTGTAGCATGGAAATATTGTGATCCTTATATGCATATTTCCAACTGCTCCACCTTAGTGAGATCAACCATAATTAAGACAGAGTGAAACCGAAAACCGATGCTAACATGGCTAGAAAATGTGCGTTATTTAATAATTGGATCAAGAATTGTGAATTGACAAAGCTCGCATTTGCGGGTTCATCTCATACTAGGGCCCGAGGTAATTCTATTGAAACTCGACAAAGTGTTATGCTTGATCGAACATTATGTAATAGCGAGTGGAGCACGTTATTTAGTGATGGTAGTGTGAAACATATTCCCGCTATACAATATGACCACTTCCCTCTTGTGCTTGCTCCAAACAGGTTTGCTCATATCTTCTCAATTTTGCAGCCGTTCCGATTTCAAGCTATAAATTGGTCCACATGTGGAAATCTAGTGACTCAACTTCACGGTCTATCTCAAGACCACCTGATTGGAAAGAATCGGTTTTTAAAATATTTTCCAAAAGAAAAAACAACTTCGTGCTAGGATCGAAGGATACCAAAGAAAACTTTCACTTAAACACGATTGAGGGCTAATTAAATTGGAAGCAAAGTTACGTAAATACCTTCATAAAGTGCTAGAACAAACAAAAAGAACTATATTGGTAACAAAAGGTTAGGGTAGACTACATCAAGGATGGAGATAGAAATACAACTTTTTTTCCACATTAGTACCCTTGTTAGACGCTGGAAAAACTGAACTAATGCGCTACAAAATGACGATGGCGAGAGGTGTTATGATAGTTAGGGGGTGAAGGAAATCGTAATTAACTTTTACAAGAAGCTTTTTACTGAGGAATCCCTGGATAAAGGGTGCGATAACTTGCCTTAGAGCCTTTTCCAAAGATTTTAATAATAAAGGAGTGGATTTCTCGACCTTATACTTATTCGGAAATCGAGAAAGCTCTCTTTAAAATGGGAGCGCTCAAAGCTCATGGTCCGGATGATTTCCAAGCGATTTTTTTACCAAAAGAAATTGGCTACGGTTCAACAATCAGTATGTGGAACGGTCATCAATGCTCTTGAAAATAAAGGTTTCCCAGAGGGTTTCAACGACATCTTTCTTGTTCTAAATCCCAAAGTCATCGGTCCCGAGTTTATTTCTCATTTCCGTCCTTTCGGGCAATGCAATGTGGCTTACAAGATTGTTAGCAAAGTTCTAGCTAATAGGGTCAAGAAGGTGTTACCTCATCTCATATCCAAAACCCAAAGTGGGTTTGTGTAACACCCTGCCACGCCCGGGGCCGTAAAGCAAGACCTTTCAAATGTGGGGGACTGCTACACCTCGGTTTCCAGAGGGTAGGATGTACCAAAATGATGTCTCAACAAGATTAAAATAGCATTAAGGTAATAGCGGAAGTAATCAGGTTTACAATTACAAAGGTCAAATTTACAAGTCTCAAAATCAAATACAAGGTCCAACCAAACTGGTACAACACTTTAGCAAAACTCAGTCTAGTTTTTGATTCAGTAGCACCATCACTTTTCACATACTTCCCAACAATACCTGCTACTTTAGGGATGCATTTGCCCCAAAATTTCAGAGGTAACATCGTCATCCTAATCCAAACAAGGATCTCTTTGATCTTCTCCTTATTCAGCTCAAAATTTAGTTGCCATTCTTTAACAATAAGAGGTTTATTGTCAAACATGAGATATCCCATTTGCAAAGCCCTGTCCCTCATTTCTAGAGTCTTGAATCTAACCAGGAAGAGCCCTTTAGGTAAGGATGCCACCTTATCCACATCACTAACTTTCTTAATTTTCTGTTCTACAGCCTCATCAGGATGTTTTCTCCTGCTTGGTTCAACTTCCATTCGCTTGAGAAGCCTAGTACGAGATAAATGTTTGTTCTTTGAAGAGTTTGATTGCATTGCCATGGATGCAAAGAATCTGAGAAGAAGATCAACCTAGGGAGTCGTACAGTTCTCTCTCTCTAGGGTGAACAGTTTATATTTTATAATCGCATGTAAACTGTTCCATAGCTTGTTATCTACTAACTCGATAAGAAAAATGTCTAACAACACAAGCCCAAAGACGTGGTAACTATATGGCGATAAGCAATGGCAAAGTCAGTATTCGAATTTTATGCTAACGTCCTAACACTAAGACTGAAAGCATCAACCATTATCCAAGCCCTCAATGTAATCAACTCCCGTTGAACTAAGCCAAGAATCACCTTGGATCAGCCCACCAACAGTAAAGTCAATAATCACGATGGAACATCGACCGGTCGACTCTGTCTTCTGTACCTGCACCCGGCCCAGTATTATTATACTCACTACAATACAACAAGGACGTGTCAGTATCGTCATTCCATTTGGCCCAGCCCGGTAGGTCGATATGATCCCTATATTAGATTGCATTATGACCGTTGTTGAGTAGTTCCTCTATGGTCTACCAAAGTATGTTTTGACCAAGTGTTGGACGGGTTTAAGGTATTTACTAGGTCTTATCCGAATCATTTGAACTGGAATTCCTTTGTTTTGAAGAGGACTTTTTTGGATTGGGACGTAATCATGTTGGACTGATCATCTAGGGGTCGACGGGCTACAATAGTACAACTTTGGAGCACCACGGCAGCATTACCGAAAATGAAGTCTATTGTACCTTTTATTGTACATCTATGTAAAATTGGTGGTCTTTATGAGTGTAAAGTGTGTCTTGAAATGCATCAATTCAGCATTGGTTTATGACGGTTTTATCCGCGCTTACGCGTAGGGCAACTGCTTGATGCTTTTCTGGGACAGCCGTGTTCATTATTCATATATCTTGTCCAATGAACCTGCCACCTGCCCATTCTACAACTACAAGATCGAAAATTCCAAATAACAACAATCGGTAAGTTTTAAACTCTAAATATTAACTCTCATGAGATAATACCAATAAGGTTAGACTGAAACACATGATGTAAAAATAAAAGTACAGTACTTACTAAGAGTGCCATTGTCGAAGGTTGGGACACCATCTTCATGATTTAAGCTACCGGTAATAATGGTTAAGCCCATTCCATCACCAACTTATTCCGTTATTCGTCTTCCTCGACTCAATCTGAACATTCTCAACACAGGTTCCTTGCTTGACATAAATGACATATCTACTCTTGAATCTATTAGGGGTGGAACATATGGCTTCAACCATGGTCACGTAGTCCCCACTTCCATTTTGTGCAGCAACTACATTAGGGAAAACCTCCTTGGGAAATTCCTCAAGGAGATTACCATCCTTCCTTGTCATCTAAAGAGGAAATCTATGTGTAAACTTGTTATGCAAATCAACTTTATTAGTGGGTGACAATTTAAGAAGCATGGACAATAGCACATTGGCTTGGGCCATCAAGTCAGTGATCCTAGATTCCAACTCGAGTCGGGCATCTACCTAAAGCACATTGAGACAAGTGTCGTGATTGGTGAGAACACCACTCAGCCAAGTGTGAACGTCTAAGTAGCTTAAGCTGAATTCTCCATGACCAAGAGCCGCGACTGAGGCTAACAATCGATCCATGGACATGTCTAGTAAGAGAATGCAAATATCAATTGATGCATTATTTTTCGAGCTAAGAATTTGACTTTTGACATTTCTCGCCAATGTCTTATTAACAATATCTCAAGCAAATAACAAGATCATATCAATATCCCATGAATTAAGCAATCAGATAATTGTAAATATGGCAAATATGTATTCTATTCTCTTAATAACTTTATTGTATAAGAATCCTACCCTAATTGATTGTATAGCACTACTATATATTGTACATCCATCAGTAAATAAAATTAAAAAAAAAAACATTTACCAAAAACCTTATTGTCTAATATGGTATCATCGAGCCTCAATCGATCCAACGCACTACGACCTCACCGTCACTCATTCAAACGCCAAAAACAACACACAAACCACCCGACTCTCACCATGACTACCACCAATGCCGACACCACTGTTTCCAACCCTCACGATGCGGCCCAACCTCTCACGGCCCCAAACCTCACCCACGTAGTCAAACTCCATTAACTACACAACCTGGCGGTTCCAACTCACCAACATACTATTTGGCATGAGTCTTCTCGATTTCCTGGATGGCTCCAACCCAGCCTCTGCTCCCACCGTCACCACTGCCACCGGCCAAGAAACACCCAACCCCGCTAATCTGTCTTGGTTAAAACAAGACGGACTAATTCTAGGTGCTCTCATGGGCACCATCACGGCTGCCCTACAAACCCTAATTGTTCGGGCCAAAACCGCAAAGGAAGCCTGGGATATTCTTGCCCAAACCTACGCAAACCCATCCCGTATTCACATACAACAATTAAAAGAAAAACTTGACTTGATAGTAAAAACTACGGATCAAACAATAAGTGACTACGTTCATTCCGTCAAAACCTGCGTAGATCAACTAGCCCTTTTAGGCAAAATAATTGATCCCGAGGACGTCGTTTCCAAAGTCCTAAAAGGACTCGATTATGAAACATACAAACCTGTTATTGATGCGGTACGTGCCCGAGACATACCTATCAGTTTCGAGGCACTACACGAAAAACTGCTACAACATGAGTTGCTCTTCACACACCACCCGAGTATCAACCACTTCCAACCGTCTGCCAATATTGCATACAAAAACAACAATCAAAATCGATTCTACAACCGCTCCTCTACCACCAACTACCACCACTCTCCATCCGCTGCACCCCAAAACAGCCACTCCCACCCTCGGCCCTTCAAGGGTCGATGCCAATGGTGCCGTGAAACTGGGCATGTCATTGCTAATTGCCCGCTCTTCCGCCGTCTGTTTCCCACCATTACCTTTCCTGCTCCACCACCGAACCGTCACCACCAACCCTCTCCCCAAGCCAATACCGCAACCCTAACCACCGTCAACCCAGCCCCTACTCCTGGCTATCTTCTGGACAGTGGTGCGAGCCACCACGTGACTCATGACCTGGATACACTTGAGTTTCACTCTCCCTACAATGGACTGGATGAACTCCTCATAGGAGACGGATCTGGGATCCCAATTGCAAATATAGGTAATTCTAATTTAGACTCGGTCAAATTAAATAACGTATTACATGTTCCTAAAATTTCCCGTAACATTATATCTATATCTCAACTATGCCGAGATAATAAAGCATATGTTATATTCTCACACAACGGGAACCATTCTTCTCCAGGGCCGAGTTAGAGACGGAATATATGAGTGGTGTCCTACAAAACCGAGACTCCACACCGCTATCAAAGGACCCGCTCCATTGTCTTGGCATCATAGACTAGGTCACCCTACATATGATGTAATAAAGACGATTAATAAAAATTTATCTTTTTCCGTTACTAATTATAATCACTGTGAATCATGCAACGTCGCTAAAAGCAAAAAGCTACCTTTTTATAATTCGTCGTTTGAAACAACCGCCTCACTCGATCTTATATTTTCCGACCTTTGGACAAGTCCAGTAACCTCATTTAACCACTATAAATACTATATTATTTTTGTTGACCATTACACCAAATATATATGGATGTACCCACTAAAACGCAAATCGAACACAACTCAACTATTTATGCAATTTAAAGCGTTAGTCGAAAAGTATTTCAACAAACCTATTAAACAATTCTTTTCGGATAATGGAGGTGAATACACTAAATTAAATACAACACTACTTAATAACGGAATTTCGCACTCCACTTCTCCTCCACATACTCCCGAACACAACGGTTATGCCGAAAGACGACACCGCCATATAGTAGAAACGGGCCTCGCCCTACTCAAACACGCAAACTTGCCAACCAAATATTGGCCATTCGCCATTAGCACCGCCACATATCTCATAAACCGCCTTCCTACTCGTTCTCTAAATGGTACCTCACCATATTTTATGATCCACAATAAACAACCCGACTACACAAACCTACACAACTTTGGTTGCCTTTGTTATCCATGGCTCCGACCCTACACCAAACACAAATTAGAAGATCGCTCCATTCCTTGCATCTTTGTGGGCTACTCCACCACCCAAAGTGCATACCATTGCCTCGACCAGAAAACCCATCGCATCTACACCTCCCGTCATGTCAAATTCTACGATGACATATATCCCTTCAACTTAACCACTCCGTTACCCTCTCCAACAATCGATGAATGGACCACCCTCACTCTTCCCATACTTCCTCCATCTCCACCAATGTCACCACCAGCCTCGTCCTCACACACCCACTACAATCATCCCCGACCCCCCATCACCATTGTCTATCAACGTCGCCACTCATCCACCTCACCACCTCCCATTGCTTCTACCATTACCTCGCCAACAGCCCCTATACCACCACCCATCAACCCCTCGGTCACCACCATCGAACCCACTAGGCCCTCATCCGCACCAAGCACACATGGCCCCACTCCTCCAAACCACACACCCACCTCGGCTGCTCCACCTCCACTCTCTTCTCATCCAAAACCAACACCGCCTCAACCCGTCAAAACAATTACCACAAGACTCGACAACAACATTCGCAAAATCAACCCAAAGTACGCAACTCTAGCTCACACCTCGACCTTAGCTACAAACCTACCCAACACCGTAAAACAAGCACTCATCCTCCCTCACTGGCGACACGCCATGCAAGATGAATATGACGCCTTCACTCGGAATCACACATGGACCCTAGTTCATCGCTCGCAGGCACAAAATATTGTTGGCTGCAAATGGGTATACAGGAACAAATTCAATCCCGATGGAACCCTTAAGCAACATAAGGCTCGCCTTGTTGCAAAAGGTTTTCACCAACGACCAGGCATCGATTACACGGAAACCTTCAGTCCCGTAATCAAACCCACCACCGTTCGCTTAATTCTATCAATAGTCATCGCCAACAATTGGTCCTTACGACAACTTGATGTCAATAATGCCTTTCTACAAGGCCACCTCACGGACAATGTGTACATGACACAACCACCCGGTTTTATTGACCAAACTAACCCAGATTATGTTTGCAAACTAAACAAAGCAATCTATGGCCTCAAACAAGCTCCTCGAGCGTGGTACACCGAACTCCAAACCCACCTAACCAACGTCGGTTTCACTCAATCCATCTCTGACCCATCCTTATTTATTTTGCAAACTAATACAACCAAAATTTACATGCTTATTTATGTAGACGATATCATCATTACATGACCACACTCCTCACACCTACAAACCTTCATCACTAGTCTCTCCAACCGTTTCTCTCTAAAAGACCTTGAACCACTTTCCTATTTCCTCGGCATTGAGGTCACTCCCAATGCCCTTGGAATACATCTAAGCCAATCAAAATACATCCACGATCTTCTTACTAAATACAAAATGGCCGATGCCAAACCAAACACAACACCCATGGCCACTTCACCTCCTCTTATTCGAGACGACAAACAACCAATCCACGATCACTCCACCTATCGGGCCATAGTCGGAAGCCTCCAATACCTATCACTTACTCGACCAGACATTGCCTTCTCTACAAATCGTCTAGCCCAATTCCTTCATCACCCCACCTCAACTCATTGGACCGCACTAAAACGACTCCTTCGCTACCTTCAAGGATCACAGACCCATGGTGTCCAACTATACAAACACACCCCTCTATGTCTTCACGCTTTCTGTGATGCCGACTTCGGAGGAGACAAAGACACCTTCCTATCAACAACCGGCTACATTGCTTATCTCGGACGCAATCCCATAGCTTGGTCCTCAAAGAAACAAACAGGCATTGCCCTCTCCACCACCGAAGCTGAGTTTCGAGCAGTTGCCTCTGTCACCACAGAGACCTTATGGTTACGAAACCTTCTCACGGAACTACATATCACCGTCACACAACCACCTGCCATCTTCTATGACAACATCTCCGCAACACTCTACGCCAAAAATCCCGTCTTTCACTCACGAATGAAGCACATGGCCATCTCCTTTCACTATGTCAAACAACAGCTACAACTCGGGCAGATACGACTATCGCATATTGCCAGCAAAGATCAAATCGCTGACATCCTAACAAAGCCGCTGCACAAACAACAATTCCACGAACTACGAGACAAGCTTGGACTCCTCACCCGGACGTCCAACTTGAGGGGGCGTATTAACAATATCTCAAGCAAATAACAAGATCATATCAATATCCCATGAATTAAGCAATCAGATAATTGTAAATATGGCAAATATGTATTCTATTCTCTTAATAACTTTATTGTATAAGAATCCTACCCTAATTGATTGTATAGCACTACTATATATTGTACATCCATCAGTAAATAAAATTTAAAAAAAAACATTTACCAAAAACCTTATTGTCTTATATGTCTTAGTATTTTTGATGTTATATAATGGAATGCTCAAGAAAGGTTCTGAGATGGGCAGCCTTAGAGACCATGGATAAGCCAGATTTCGCGTTGTAAAAATCGGCAAAAGCATTATTTAGAGAAGTTAAGATGAAGATCAGTAGCTGATACATCTATTGTGTCAAGTAAAATAATCACGGAAACAATTATTAGACATAGAATTTTAATGAAATTGTTTTGTTAGATATCTTGGAATCAAATTGTAATGAAATTGTTTTGTTTGATATCACGGAATATGTCTTTTTGCACGAAGAAATTGCCTTGCGGGGTTGGAATCAAATGAAACATCTGCACCCAGAAAAAAGATGTCAGTGCTTTGCTAGAGTGAAGGCCTATGTCATTTAAGTTAGGCTGATAAACTAATGTACCCAGAATTTTTAAATAACAGCGCAGACCCGAGTCTAGCATACCCGAGTCGAACACTGGATACTTCTACACAGACATGACAGTAACATACTGCATAGTTCAGTTCAACACAGACATAAACGCAGGTCAGATACTTATAATTGGGTCTGAGTAACAATCGACCTGGCAAACTTAGTTTATCAGTTACATTGGCTTCTATCAGCATCATTATGATGTTATATTCATGCTCAAAGTCTATTTAATGTTTCAATCACAAAGTAACGTTGCAATTCGAGATGGCACATACAATGACACAGGTTATTACAGACTGACGTTTATGAGTCGGTCCTATATGGCTAGTACTCTAGTACTTGTTGTACTTGCTTTGTACAGCATTTTGATATCAGAAGATATCGTCAATTAAGTGAATGAAACCATGATTCTAGCCAGTAGGCAACATATGGGTAAGTCTAAGTGAAGTACCTGTGGCTAAATCTCAGAGGATGTTCCTCACCACCAAGCAGTAGGCTACCACTAACAAAGAAGGTTGAGAATCAATGGTGCTGATCAAATGGCGACATTGATCAAAAGGCAAACTATTGATCTTGGTAGAAATAAGATCTACGCCTTCAACTGTTGGCCCTCAAAAGACAGGAAAGATGTTGGTTGATATAGAGTAGTAAGCGAGGGACGTTCAGTGTCGAAAAGATGGTAGTAATGATCGACAAACGCCTTTCCTATAGCCTCATATTCCGCCATTTCCTCTGACTTTAGTTTCCTTTGTAAAGAGTATAATGCTTGAAATTTGGTACAAAAGTGCTTTCAAGTGTCTTATCCTTGTGAGGCTCATTTACTAACCAACTCATAATTTGTTTCACCATTTACTAACTAACCAACCCTTGAGCTTCTGTCCACTGCAACCATATGGTATGGATAAAACTGTTTCACCTAATCGGTTAAGCCTTTTACGACAAAAACAACCCCAGTACATCGAGTAATTTGTCAATTTATATTAAACCCCCATACGGTTGATTTAGGCCTATGTATAATTGGAACTTTCGATATGGATCGATACATATGTTTATTTGTCACTGTAAACCGTGGTATTGCAGTACAGTAATGCAATTCACCGACCTTATAGCTGTATCGTCATTGATACTGTGATATATTCTTATTCTTATGGGTAAATGTAATTATGTATCCAACGCAAAAGGCGGACTAATCTGTACATATATACTGCGTTTCTCAACTCATTTTCTGTTTCCAATACGCATTGTTAGATTAATAGATTTGTTATTATTGCATGAGCTGCGGTTTTACGTTCGTCAAACATATCCAACGCAAATTACTTGATCCAAAATTCAAATTACCTAACCCGTGAGAGCGTGAAACAAACAAATTACCTCAAAATAACTCAAGATTAAAGACTCGAGTCGGGCCATACTGCTTGTAGCTAACCCGATGTTAGTTCGACTTGATATTGTTCCAATTCAAAAGGACAGATGCTAACACACTCGGGCATAATTAACATTAGCTTGATCCTAAATAAGTAATATGAAAGATTAGTCGTCGTTTAGTTCCATACTACTATAGGACACGACAAATACATGATAAATCCGACTCAAATGTGCCAACCAAATAGAAATTGGCCCAACTTGTAACCATCCCTTTTCTCCAATTGGCCTAACCAGTAACAAACCCAAGATGGCTAGGTCCGATACAAATAGACCAATTAACGCACCTATAGCACGACCTATTAATTTTGCAGGCCATCACCACTTCACCATGCTCTCTCCTCCCCTTTTCCCCGGTACTCTCGTTAAGAGATCGTGAAACTATATGCTATACTTTTCCAGACTCCGACCACTCTATCTAAGTAAGCCAGTCAGTCAGTAAAATCAACTGGTACAACTGTACAAGCCAAACATTACTGCCGTACTTGTCCAGACCATACCCCATGAAAATGACAATCAAACTCATGTCAGCCTTAAACAGTATAGCTCATGTCATAAACACTGAAACAGTCCATAACACTACTATTTCAATTCTACAAACTACCTAGCTTAGAATTCTGGAATCAACAGAGCCAGACGAAGCGGAAAGCATTCAGCTGCTGGTATGTTCAGTAAACCATAGAACCTAAGTGTAGCCTCAAAATTACTGTGACATCTATGTCGAAGATGTCAGACAGTCACACCACAAGGTTTAGTTCTCTCATTACCTAACTAAGAAGTATGCAGCTATCGAATAATTGACAAAAGTGAGTTCTGATCTATAAAGCAAAAAGATTTAGTATGCTGGGTTGTGACTTGCAGCAACAAACAACCATCACCAGCATACAAATGCACAGGCAAGGAAACACAAAGAGAGCCATTTTCATACTATCCTTGTTCACCTAGCTAGCATTCTGTTATACGGACTCTGTATGGTATTTCACATGCGTGCATATCTATGTGTAGGCTGTAGGGTACATATCTAAGTGTCAGACTGAGAAAGACTAACTTGGACACGTGAATTCGACCCTAAAATGGGGATACGGTCAGGACTCAAGAGGACACGTTTTTGAAACAAAAGTCTAAATATAGTAATTTGATATCATACGAGTACTAAATGTTCCATATCACAATAAATACTTTTAGAGTTATTAAAAAGCGAAATAAGAAATTAGTTTCACACCCCCGCCATCCCAAATGGGATGGAGGGAGTATCATATAAAGTATGGAATGGAGGGTACATAAATCTCTTCATGTACTATCATCATGAGATCCTCTCCTTTCGGCTAATTGGTCTTCAAGGTTAAGTCTCCGATTGGTAAAACGCAGATTCCATACTCATTCAATAGCACGACCTATAAGTGAAGAATGAAAGTAACATAAACCAGCACACCGTATCACGGAAAGTCACAAGCTAATTCGACTTAAACCAACATATAAATACAATGCGATCGTATGACCCTCTATCTCTAACTTGATCATCCTAGCAAATGATACAACAACAAATGATTTCAAGACTCCAGCATTTCTAAAGAAACATTTTCTAGAAAGGAACCAAAATGGTGCAATGGAGTATAGATTGTGTCAATATCATTAGCATACGAGATTCACATAGCAACCACAGCAAATAAATCTAACCCTCAAATGTTAATGAAACCAAAGATCTAATCTAAAGACAGGTATTAGAACTAATACTGACTCTCATTTGTGAGATCTATGTTACCGTTACGAACATCCTAAGCAAACCGTCAATATATAAACAAAAACTACACAAAGCGTAGTTTAGAATACCTCATCACAGTTTTTACGGTTAAAGTCCACTTACTCGGAAAATATGTTACGAAGAGCAAAACATTGTACAGACACTTCAACGCAGTGGCCATTGTGAATTATCCTCCTCCGCTGAATGGCTGGAGCCATATCAAATGTCAAATCTTCTTTGAGAATTGCAACAGGAAGACAAGGACTTACAGAAATGTCGACGCCAACAATCAAGGCGGCTTCAATTGGCATAGCAGTCGAAAACTCCCCTAGAAAATATGGTAGTCTGACATCTGAACAATTACCTTGAAAAAGGACCCTCTCATAATATGTCTTGTCATGTACACTCAAATATGTTCCAGGCCTAGCAACAACACTGCCACTAAAACAATGTTTAACATCATGATACCCACTGCTCTCGACTGAAACTCTTATTACAACCTCTATTGCCTTGGAAAATATCGTATAAAAGACAGCCGCATAGCCATGTACACCTCGAATGACTGAACAGATACGTTTATCATACCAAGACATTGGTTGCTCAACAAGGGAATCAGTCCAAGAAATTCCTCCCTCGACCAATACCTTACCTTCATTATCCTTTAACTCTAGTCTCATAGAAAAATACTCAGACGTATATAAACAATGCATCATGGCACCTATAGGAATTTTTTTCTCACATCCAGAAAACGTCAGAGGAAAAGACAGTGAAGATATTGAGCAAGGGTCAATAATCGTAAGTGATCCGTGGATGAGCTTACAATCAGTATTGTGATGAATCATCACACTATACACCTCTAATAGTGGACCAATTTCATTTCCTGGCTTAAGGAGAGAGTAGTTGTGTAGTTGTAGACCAGTAAACGACTCCTTAGAATCGTTCTTGAGTTCATATGGGTGACACCATTCCACATAAAAACGTACAACAAAATCCTTAACCTTAATATCCCGAACATCCTTGTTATAGAGGTGTCGGGCAAGGAAGTCTTCGTGACAAATAATATCTTCTTGTTGGCCTAGAAGATGTTGAGAGAGGTGAAGATTAATTCGAAGAAAGGAATAAGCAGGTACAACCAGCACGTCTCTAGAAAGGTCGATAGGATTGTTAGACGATGTCTCAATGGGCTGATTAGACAAAGTTTCAAGAAGCACTATCTTAGGATGCTTTTGACCGTATGTGTTCCCACAACGAGCGATAATACTTCCACATAGATTAAGAGGCGAAGGATCACTATCATTATCATTATCATTTTTCTTGATAAGAGTAACTTCAATAATAGCCAGAATAGCAAGCGGAAAGGCAGCATAAGTGACAAAGACATGATTCTTAGAAAGTTTGTGGATTTTGTTGTATTGATTGATATGAGTGAGTTTTGGAAAATTCAAATGGTCATGGATAATGACGGCATTATCAGCCGTCTTGTCTGTAAGCATGATAACCATATGCGACCAAGAAGTGGAAGCAAGACATTCGGCAGGCATATAAAGAGATAAGAGATTGTGTCGTGGAGTTAAAGTCTCGGCATCATCAGGGGATCGACGGTAGAGTTCATAGGGAGTAGAATCTTGATCAAATAGAAAAATAGAACCATAAACCTCACAAGTATGACGGTGGCTAAAATACTCGGAGCTGACTCCCACGTGGAATAATTCAGAAACAGGTGCGGCAATAGTATCGGCGAGTCGTAAACCAGGCGTATTTAGATGAAGCAACCATCGCTTATTTTCAATTGGAATTTCTTCAGCGTCACACACATTTACTTGAGATAAATCACCCATAATTTTAACAACAACTGCAAAATCATAACAAAAGGGTAAATGAAGATGAATACAAGCGTGAATATACAAAAAATGGGTGATTTTGGACGAAATTCCAAACTAATATGACAGAATAAATATGTGCGCATGTATCTCGTGATTCTAATTCAATTCAAACAGAACAGATTAATAATAATCATAATAATAATAATAAACTAGGGAGAGAGAAGGAAGAAATATCATCAAATACTTGGAAATCAGATAAAATCGTCTTTTTAGAACACAAATGATGACAAAATCTCGCAATAATAACTTCAAAGGACCATTAATTATATTATACAGTTTTTAACGATGTTTGATAAACCTGAACCAGGGATTTCATTGTTTCCTCCCATCCAATCCAATCCAAACTACTCACTCAGTTTTATAGTCAAACTTGTAAAAAATTGACGTCGATTATATTAGGTCAAATCTTCGAAATTTATATATAAAATTTATATTTCTACGTTTGTTATAAGAATAGATTTCGGAAAATTACAATTTCGACCCTGAAAAATAATATATAAATGAATAAAAACGCGGTCAAAGTGTCGTCTCGTAGACCGCAAAAAGTCAAATGAGTAGTTTGGATTGGATTGGAGGAAGTATATAATTTTGGTACAAGTATAAATTTAAAAAATAACAGAATATGGTGATTTCCCTTAAAATAAACATGTCCCACTTATGGTATTAATTAGTAGCATAGATTATATATTAAACTAAAGCAATTTCTATATTATATAATTATTTAACTTACACAAAATATTTTGGAAACTATTAAAAAGAAAATAAATCAAGCTAGGTTTTCAAAAGATATAATATAGCATAATTCTTGTAAATTGATTTAATGCATATATGTAATATATTTATATAAATATATCAGCCTCCTAAAATTGCATGTTTACTTATCAGTTAATCAAATTATAGTAATCACTCATTTTAATGGTGAAAGTAACAATATTAGAACCAGGAGTAGTGAAATTAATAGATCAACAACGGGAGTAGTGAAATTATTAATATTAATGCGGCATTAGTGAAAGTATTAATAATTACGGCGGGAGCAGTAAAAGTAATAATAATTACGACGGGAGTAGTGAAAGTAACAGTAGTAATAACGAATGTAATAAAAGAAACAATACTAACAATAAAAAAAAGTATATATGAACAATTCGTTAACCAATTGATTAAAGTAAAATATTAATGGTGGAGTAATGAATTGTCTCATACTTTCTTTTATCGTAATTTTAAGATATGTCATAAGAAAATATATTAATGATAAATTTATGATGAGTTATGCAATTTTAAAGTATATTTAATTAAAATAAATTTTAATGATAAATAGAGGTAGCCCGGGCGGGGCCGGGCATTACTATATATTAAATCCTGAAATCAAAGGACTTTCATGTAATTAAATAAAATTATACAAATTAATTATACTATATAGTTTTTAATCGATAGCGCTGTGTGATAGGCCCGATCAAGGGATTTCTATGTGAATATTATATAGTTTTGGTTGAATTATAAATTTAGAAAATACCAAAATAAACTCAATTTTATAAGCTCAATTACATACAACTTATCACATGTCACACATATGACGATGACAAAATGTGAAAGTTAAAATGGGATCCCATATTACATGATGGAGCCGGTTTTGGGTGGCTAGGGATTAGGATGTTCATGCTTTGTAATTAATTGCTAAGACATACTTCATGCCCTATTAAACCTAAAGCCTACCTTTGTCTTTTTTATAAGAGGAAAAGTGAGGCTTGCTTGTCCCCTCATCATCCCCTATGACGGCTCCCATAGTGAGCAAATGAGAATAAGTTCTCATCTTTACTCACATACAAGACATATGTTTTGAGCATCTCACTTCTTTCTAGAATAATAAATCAAACAAGTTGTTTTATTACTATGTTCTCACATACACACTCAAGATACATTACTAGTAGTAGTAATAATATTAAGATCAAGGGAGCTCCTTATCTTATCTAGTATTGTAAGATAAGGAGTGGTTTTGGGATAGTCTAGGTGCATCTAATAGGAGTGTTCCTACACTTGGAACTAGGAAGATCATCATTTTTTCTTAAGCTCAAGAAGTCTTACTCTTGTGCCCTTACACGTCCTAAACTACAATGTGAGAAACATGTTTTCTACTCAAATCTTGTTCTATTTAGTTTGTATGCACTAAATCTAGGAAACTAATTAAGAAGTTAATTAGTATATCATAAGAAATGTCTTATGAGTAGGTATATAAACCTAATAGTGAGTACAAACGAACTACTCAAATATCATTTTAGATAATAGTAAACGCTTACTACATATGTCCCAATCGTTTGTTGATAGTTTATAACTATTGTGAGCAGGGGGCAGAGCCAGAAATTCATATATACGGTAACAAAAATTATAAACCAAAAGTTGCGAGAGGGGAAAAAAATGAAAACTAGTTACATATCCAATTTCGTTCAATTGTGCACGGGTCACAACTAGTTAGTTTACAATCCGACATACAATAATTATCATTTGATAATCGTAAACAATATTAATATCCCTATTTTAATTTTCACTTAAAAAATCTGCAAATGATCTGAATTAATATATTTTATTTCTCCTAATATCTATTTTTATTTTTTGCAAGGGAAAAATAACAAACTTCATGGAGAATAGGAAAACAGTAGTAGAAAACTAGAAATCCCCCTTACTATTAAGAGAATAAAAACTATATTGATTTTCCCGCCTAAAAACCCTCTTCTTTGTTGGGCCTTTTTTTATGTTGTCACACATGTAGCTCACATTTTTATAACTTATTAGTCAAAGCAATAACTACAACTAGCCCTTCATATTTGTGTAACTTTATACTCCATATAACCATATCCTTTAAAACTTTTGTTAACATTTTTATGGTCCACCCCGGTCACTTATTTATTTTTAAAAATAATGGAGTGTGAAATGTTTTATAATCTTTAAAATATTTATGTAACTTTTTTTAGAAATAAATTATTCCGTATTTTTTTATTAAATTAGATTAGATTAACAAACTCTAAAAACAATTGAGTATTATTTGTTGATTTTTGTTATTTCATTTCAGGCCTAATTGTTTCAATTCTCATTCAAATCCTTTTGTCTTATTGTGATAGTTGTCAATATGCTGTTATTTTAATTTACTATTGATTTATCTATATTTCATTTTTATCAACATCATTGTCTCAATTATAATTTCTTATCTAATCTTTGATTTGTAAATTTATAATAGTGTTTTGTCCTATTTAGTTATAAAATCATTGTATAAGAATAATAATGGTAATTAAATTGCACTTTGTACTCAGAAAACGTGGAAGCCCATATGTAGAGCCCATTTTTATTTTGATCCATCACACAAATCCCTACTTTAGAAAAATATCTTCATCAAATACAAACCCATTTTCCATGTTTTCATTTTGTTTTCCTGCATAACTCTTGACAGGAATGCTAAGGTTAATACTTTCATTATTATGATTATTACTGCCATTAGGGTTCTTTGTACTTACATGGGTGCTGTTATTCGAGGTAAACCTCTTATTTCAGCAACTAATACAAGGTCATATGCAAATTTGTTCCTTCTCACCCTTACTTATTCCATGATCTTTAGGTACATAGTGTTCTTTATAATGGTATTAGGTTGTATCCTCCAAATGACTTTTATACCATTCGCGGTCGAACCGAAGCTCCTTTGCTATTGTGGTAGTATGAATTTTGTTCTCGGGATTAATGAGTTGCGGGTTTGTGTTTCAAAATTACATCACAATCACACTATTCATTGCACTTTAGCTCCCTCTTATTGTAGAGCTAAAGTGCAAATGTATATTATTTATCCGTGTCAGTCAATAGTTTACACTAGTTTTATTTCTTCTCACAAAAAAAAAAAATATAAACCCTTCTCGGGAACGGAGAGTGTAAGCTAATCTTATACAAGACCACGATGTTTAAAAATATCACAAATTCTCATTTGTGACGGACACTATCCGTCGCAAGCTTAAGACGGATACCATATTCTCTCACAAAATACCCATCAAGGGTGAGTGGAGAAGCACATGGGGGTGCCCACCTTGTCCCCTCTACCCATTTTCTCTCACAAAATACCCGTCGCAAGATCCGATCCGTCGCAAGCAAGACCTACTGTAAAAATATAGTGCTAAAGCGTAAAACTGCAAAAAAGCATAAAAAGCAGGAAAGGCTAAGAAAACACACAGCCGGGACCTTGGTCCCGATTTTTTTACCTGCTCCTCTTTAACTTCTTAGTGAACATCAATATGAATAAGAATAAATTACGATTACATAAATTGACATTAAATTTGCCCAAAAATTATAATACTATAAACATTAGATTCTCAAGTAATTAGTGCCAAGTAAAGAGTCCAAAAAATAATAGAGAAATACTCAAAGTAGTTAAAGAAATCAGACCATTGTCTACTAAACTAAACTTGAATTTGAGTCGAGTTGAGCAAGTTCCACTGGCAACTTGAGTTGAATTCACTACCTCTGATGTACTATTTCCTTCCCTTTTACTGTCAAATATCAACACAGTAATTCATTGAGAATGTACTTAATTTTACTCGTTTGCTAAGCATATCAACAAACTACCGATTTTCGACAAATAAAAACTTGTTCATTCATTGTATATTGCTAAGCATATCAACAAACTATTCTGCAGTCGTTGTATACCAATGTACTTAGTACAACATACCATGGTATTAAACTCGGTTTGAGATTAAGAATCACAGTTTAGTTCATTTTTAGTTCAGGTGAATCCTATAGGCGCGGTTTAGTTTATGCCATGTCAGTTCAGCTCAGTTTAGTCAAGTTGACTCTTATTCTTCACTTCTGTTCCGACTGTTCGGATAAATTCAATTCAATTCTGAAAGTTTCAGACCAAAAGAACGGGATCTAAGTCTCGTCATAACAGTTTTAACCACACACTAAAAGTCTAGAAGAGATATCATCCCCTCGCCATTATGAGGATGGGTTACTAAAATGGTAATACTACGAATATAATGTAAGCGGGTTATTGTAAAAGACTCCTTGTACGAGAATTTGCGAAAAAATGAGAGTAAGAGAGTAGTACGAGTAGTAAGTTTACCTTCCAGGAAATATGCAAGTCCCGTGACCTACAAAAATTTCCCAAATGAATAATAACTGTAAGTATCACATAACATCCAACTACAATACATCTACAATCTTCATGCCCTGGCAATTTGGCAGTTCCCGCAAAAACAAAAAAAACAAATACGAAGTATAAACAAACATATTACGCCAATCAGATTAAACAAAAGGCCAAATTATTTTTGCAGAAATGTTCTGCACAAAAGATGTATGCGGCCAAATAGGCTCCCACTGATATCTTTGTCCATAGTACAAGATTAACAAATTCATTATTGCTCTCTTCAGGTCTTCACTTTTGTATTTTTTTTCAGTGACTTGAATTTTGAACAAATGTAAAATATCACAGGAGTCGAATGGGGTAGTAGAGTTTAAAATACAGGTTACGAGAACAAGTTTAAGAGCATTACCTAGTGGTACTAAACTCAGCACCGCCACATTCACATGTAATATAATATCCGTGTATGTGTGAATCATATTTTTAATATATAAGTGGTTGTTCTAACTTAGTACGGAGTACTTTGGTATCATCGTGTGGCACAGTCCCATTTCGTTAGAGCATAAAATCGTTGATTAGGCCTCAACCATCACCTTAAGGTTTTGGTTGAAATGGTTTCCCACATGAATACATGATATATGGAGGCCTGCGCCGCATCGAAGCAACATTTTCCATGCATAAGTTAACATCTTTTACATCGAATTCCCTCTAGAATGACCCTCTAATTATAGAAAAGACAAACATTTGTGGTGTTTTCCCCACATTCTGATCAGCTGTTGTCCAAGACAGATTTCGAAATGCAACCATGACGGAGAAAGCTAAGCTAAGTTGCCAAATCATGTGAATACGAATAAAATACTAAAATGCCCATAAAATCAGAGTATAAACTTCAAAAACTCATTGGAGTATAACTAGTAAAAATCCTTTCATTCATTCATCTTTAACTACACTAGTGGAGTAGTGGTGTTGCATTATCTTTAAACTTTACAACTAAAACATTCATGTTCCAAAAAAAGGGAAAGGAATCATTTTGGGTCCAATTTAACACATTTATAAGTGTTTTCTAAATCGAATTTTCCGAGTAATTAAGATGCTTAACTACAGTAGAAATCTTTACAATTCTTTTACCAAGTACAGTGTGTAATATGGCTTTTAGCCTTCACTTAACTTTACACTTAACATCTTCATGACTTTACTATAGCCTACAGGAAGGAGTGAACCAGTGGCAAACCAAATTCCTCTTCTTTCACTCCTACCTTACCAACCCAAGAAAACTACATGAACTTAATAATTAAAAATAAAACTCAGAAACTAAAGCATTGAATTTTATTTTATATATTGATTCTAGAGATGCGAGACGGGTGCATTTTATATTTTAAGTTGAATGTATACCTGATCAAGCACACGGGTTTTACTTATTTCATGATAATGTTAATATCGTGTTATATTCATAAGACTATCTTATGGAGGACCTATTCTAATAATGAAATTATGTTTTCGGTAGAGTTTCAATTACTCCCTTCGTCCCATTCATTTGTTTGCCTTTTATATTCTTTGTGAGGGCCTGAGGGGTATTTTAATCAAAGGCAAACAAATGATTGGGACGGAGGGAGTACTAACTAGCTAAACGAAGAATTAAAAGGACATGCAGTATGTTACAATGCCAGCAATAATGTCAAAGTAGTGCAAATGGTGAGACAACTTACTAGGGTCAGAGGTAGTGATCATGGCAACACCCTTGAAATCGCACGAACCATAAGCCCGTCCTTCCATCTGATAATAGCTATTAAATGCGTAAGAAGCATGATTTTGGACATTGTTAGGTTGGAAACAAGGCTCCCCTGGCTGGATTTCACTACAATTAGCCCTTCCCGGGCCACAAGCCCAATCCAATGCCGTCTGCAAAGTCTTCTTGTCCATTCCGTCCATAGCAATGCAATAAGTCTGATTTGTCGTGTCATTAGCCATGAAAGTCCCGCTCCCAGAAACGTGTAACAAATAAACCGGTGTAGTATTCCCATAGAACAACCCCCAATTGGCCTCTGAAATTGGGGATGACCTCAAATCCTCATTAAACAGCTCGTATATGTAAGCACTAGAGGTAATCTCAGGGTGAAATGGGGTACCAAGACGGTCAATGACATGTTTAATGAGATTGGAATTGAATGTATCCGAGTTATCAAGTGTGGCGTAAGGCTCCTTGGAATCACCTTTGGAAGGCCAGCCGGTCTCACTCACAAGCACAACCACATCGGTGATATTGAGGTTTTTCATTGAGAAATAAGCCGAATCAATCATTGCATCGTAGACATTGGTGTAGTGAAGCAAAGTATTGGGGTCAACCATTTCCTTAGAGGGAGTCAAAGGCTTGAACAAAGAGTTTTCCAACGGCACAACACCCTTATTCTCCATAAAAACATAGTATGGATACAAGTTCATCATAAGAGGAGAGTGAGTCTTGGACAAAAACTTGACGATCGGCAACAAATATTGACTCATGGAAGTGTTGAAAAATGCCTGAGAAGGCGGGAAAGGGTCTAATATTAACGACGCAGAATGTGGGGTCGAAACTTTAACAGCATTTTGAAGATTTGAGGCCACAAGTGCATTGTAAAGTGATTCAATAGCAGGCAAAAGAAGAGGGGCAGTTGAGGGCATTGTGGTTAAAACCTCATCACCCACAGCAACGGCAATGATAGCGGTTTCCGGGTAGAAAGCAGCCACATTCCTGCCAATCCAGGCAGCCGCCGTAGCATTGGAGGATCCAATAGCAATCAATTGATTATTGGGTACCCCAATTATAACCCGGATTTTAGTACGGGCAAGTGCTTTGAGCAAATCAGGATTTGCATCATATATCCTGACATGGTTAATCTTCTGTAATTGAAGGAATGAAACCAAATCTGAAGGTGATAACAAGTTTGATACATCTGTTCCAATGTTTACTCCAATATACGGTTCATCTTTCCCTTGAATATGCTGTATATCTGCTATAAATTTCCCTTGACCTGAAATTTGTACCAAATTGGATTCTCACATTTTCACAACTTGCTAAAATATGAACCAAAAACAACACAATTTCATGTGTTGCATTTAATTACCATAAATAAAAATCAAAAGCTGAAATATTTTATCGTTTTCTAGAACTTAGCAACAACATTACCCCACTGCCTCGATGGCTCTCGCAAATTGCAAGGTAAGGGGTCAGATGTACACAACTTTAGCCTAGTATTGGCAATACAAAGAGTTTGTTTCCGAATACCCAAGTATTTCAACATTGATTTCTAGGACTTGATTCATGGAAATTGGCAATCACATGATCCACATACAAAGGGAACATATTATAATCAAGTAAGAAATCATTGGGAAAAAAAAGCTCAAATCTTTGAACAATATAATCAAAAGGGTAGCTAAAAGTGGTGAAAAAATGAAGTGGGTAAGTATAAAAATACCTGAAAATGGTGAAAAAAGAAAGAGGAAGAGTAAAAGAGTGAGGTTAAAAGAAGCCATGAAAGAAAAGCTTGAAGATAATTAGAACATCATCCTCAGTGTCAAGCTCAACCACAGAACCTTGCATTATAGTTTACTCTCTCTCTCTATATATCTTTGGCTTTGTGATTCTCGTCTGCTTCTTCTTTGTTTATTACAACACTTTTGTGCAAGTAATGCAAGTAATGTAAGTAAGGTGTACCTGTAAATATACTAAATAGGAGTATGATGCTTACTGGTTTTATTAGTGTCTGAAAATGAAGTGTTATTGGTAATAATATTGAGTAATTTACTAGCAGTTGACTGGTTGTGTTAGTTTACCAGCTCTAGTTTCTTCTATAAAATCAGTCACGGAGGGATAGCAATGACATTCAACACACCTCCAGATTTGTTGGTGTTCTACTTTAAGTTTTATATTATTGCTAGATCTATCAAACTGTAACAAGTCTTGCTTACGATCAGCATTATCCGTCTTAAAAATACTACCATATACGGGTAATAAAGATATTTTTTTAGGTAATAAATGGGGTTATTTGGTATGTATTTGACATGTATTAAGTTTAAGACGGATAATACCCGTCTTAAATGAGAAATTGTGAGCAAATTGATACAATATGAACCCAACTTATACACAAAGAAGTGCAACTCCAATTGACCAAACAAATAGTGATCAAATTTAAAATGACAAACGAGAAAACAAATATAAAAAAAAACATGTAATCGTCACAAATCGGCCTGACTAGAAATATCACAATTGGCCTAGTTAAAAATAAGTCCATTTGAAAGAACTCGAACATAATTTGTGTAAGTAGCGAGGATAAATATCATGTTATTTTCTAGGCATTTTACTTTTGTTTTATTCAACAATTTGAACTGTTTTAGCTTAACATGAATATTTTCGTCTTAAACAAGAATTTGTGTAAGTAGTTTGGTTAACCAATGAATTAAAACAATATCGGAAAATCCAATTCAGGTGAATTATTTTCCTATACACGACTCAAATAAAAATTGTTTGATTATGAATGAAGTTAATTCCCTAGTCAATTACTTAAGGAGGAGTAGGTAATTTATTGCCCCCGTTATGTAGGTGCTAAAAATGCTTAACGATAATTAATTCCTTACATTTCACCCAAAAATTTGTCAATCAAACAACCCCTTTGTAATCATGTGATTTTTTAATTTTCATGTTTTATAAGAGGCGCCTAAATAACACCTTATTTTGGGATGAGAAGGAAAGAATGAATTTTACTTTTGGATGGAGGGAGTATTATACATTGTAATCTTACAATAATAGAAAAAGGCTTGTTGAGCCTCCATTGAAGTGACACGTGACACCTCTCATTTTCTTGCCACATAACCTTCATAATTAATAAAAAATAATAATGAAAAACTTATATAATGTTGCACTTTCATTTTCTCTTGCCTTTTTGTATACCTTGACATAATAAAAAAATTGAAATTAAATATCTCAATTGATACCTATTATTAGGTCTTCATTACCAACTCTTTGTAATTATCGTCTTATAAATCCTTATTTAAGAAAGCAACAACCACAGAGCTGACGTGTCCTGTGGTTGAAAGTCAAAATGTCAAAAAGCATCTTTTTATTTCCTTATTTCGAGGACCACGTTCTCTACTGGAATTTAATTTGATAGATGAATTATATAATTAATTAACTAGCTTCTTCTTTGTAGATAAAAAAAATAATACCCTTCAATTAATTGATTTTGAAATTTCAATATGCAGGGAATTGTACTTGACGTTACAAACTTACAACTCTTACAAGTGACTAAATCAATAAATATATATATTTGAACGATATCAATAAATATTTATAAGTCCTAATTAATAAAGATATCAATAAAAGCAATAGAATAAAGACATTAATACATATTTAAAAGTCCCAAATAATAAAGACATTAATACATATTTAAAAGTCCCAAATAATAATATAAAAAAAGGGTAATTTAAAGACAAAAAATAAAAAAGGAATTATAAATTTTTTTTGTTACATAAAAGTTTAGTGTAAGGGTAGGAGAAATTACAGATATTAATACATTAATATACTACATATTTACAGCAATACACATATTGCCAGCAACATGCAAATAAATTTTTAAAATAACTACTAATATTGAAAAATAAAGTGCTCAAATCAACAGGAAAAAATACGAAAAAGAAAATACAAAGATACTTTCTTGAACAAAAAATTTAAGGATGTCCTAAATAAGTATGTTAAAATTACATAAAATGGGAAAAAAACAGAAAAAATTATTAAAGATTAAAAAATTAAATATGGGAAAGATGCTTATACAATATCAATTTTCTTCTTTGGTTATTCTGTATATGCCATAATCAACTGCAAAAGGATCCAAATCCTTATGGTCTAAACTTTATACATGAATCTCCAATGGTGAGATAATGTACATTTATGGTTCAGAGGTTTATGTAGTTTGAGTTGAGAGTCTCGAGAGAGAGAGAGAGAGAGAGAGAGAGAGAGAGTAGACATATATATAGGATGACATGGAAATATGGGATGGTGAAAGCTAAAAAGGTGAGATGAGAGAATGGGGCGGCGATGAACAACTGAGTTATGTGAGCCTGTGAGTTGAGGGAGTGAGGCCGTGAGAATAGGGTTCTTAGTGAGATTTTTATGTGTCAAATTGTTAACTAGGAGTAAATAGGTCCGTCTTAGTTAGTTAGGCCCATTTAGAAGGATTTGACACTTTATACATGATTTTCATGGCCTAATTCATATGCTCTCTCCGTCTCAATACTTTGTTAGTCTTTTTCTATTTAAAAAAAATAAGAAAGGTAAACAAATAATCGGATTATAAATAAATTACGTATACAACCTTTTTATACAAAATTTTTATTCATAACATTATTTATAGCGTGTCTTATATTTTTGTACAATTTATCAAGGGTATAATATTTCAGTTTACTTTTTAATCATTAAATATTTATATGATATATTACAGGTTTGACTATTTACGCTTTTGAATAAATCATTCTAAACATGTACAAGCCACAATTTTCATTTTTGTTTTGTTACACTAATTATTAGATAATTATACCTTTTCTCATTCATCATATCTTATTTATATTTGCTTTTGATTCGGACTTTGAGAACCTCACATGTATATAACTCTTACACAAATTCTTATTTCAGACGGAGGTATCCGTCTTAAGCTTAAGACGGATACCATATTCTCTCACAAAATACCCATTAAGGGTGAGTGGAGAGCACATGGGGGGAGCCCACCTTGTCCCCTCTACCCATTTCCTCTCACAAAATACCCGTTGTAAGATCCGACCCGTCTTAAGCAAGACCTATTGTAACTCTTATGAATACTTTATATGTGTGTGTGCGCGGGCGCGGGCTCGCTATGTTACGTATGTGTGAAATATAAAAATAGCCCCCCAAAAAAAAGAGATGTAGAACTTAACGTATGTGTGAAATATACAAATAGCCCCAAAAAAGAGATGTAGAACTTACGTATGTGTGAAATATACCCGGTTGAATTTATTAAGAACAAAAAATGTAAAGAATCTAATGATTGCGTGAGAGAATGTTATATATACTAAAATGAAAAAAAAGGTTGAAATTGTTGTTTTAAAAGTGCATGGGTCAAAATTTGCATGTTGTTCGTACATAACTTCTACACGCGTGCATAAGTTGGACTGAATGAAAAATAGTCTTAAAAATTTCACGGGTTTGAAACTCTACTAAGAGCTGTTTAATTTTACAAACTTTGTATTATTTTTCATTCGAACAATTTTATCTCATATATAACTCAGGTTTGTATAAAGCTACCGAAGTAATAAAAGAAAGTAGAAACTCAACTTTGGATAAGAAAGACGATAAATCGAACTACAATAACTACTCAACAAGCTAACCCTAATGCACCACTTAAGCTAATTGCAAATGAGATTTATGATTCAAATCTTACTTAATACGAGTTTAATTTAAAATTGTTAGCAAAAGATAAGATTTTATTACTTTATATTAAAACTTTATTTTGAAAGATAATTAACTTTTAAACGAGATAATTATGAAATATAGACATTTATGTAAAATGTTGTTAACATTTTCATAATAACAAATTTTAAATAACATACCCGTGCAATTTGCACGGGTTTAAAACTAGTAACTATAAGGAAGTTCAAGCCTCATCATCTCTCTCATTTTGACTGCTTTATTTGTTTACTAAATTATTTTCACTCCATTATTATTACTTTGCAATTAAACACTTTTTTCATATCCCTTTAACCTAACTTATTTTACAATTCCTTATTTACAACACATTTTTTATACTTATCAATACACTCCAAATTCAACTTTTCTTTCTATCCTTGGATGATAACTTGTGTCTCATGCCAACAATTGACAAGTACGTAGTATATTTATAGTTTTTTTTTACGCTATTAGTATTTTAGTTTTTGTCTTGTGCAGTCTTCATCTCATTATCTCATTTTTGTATTTAATGCTTATTTGTTTTGTTTTGGTATAATAATAAATATGATCAATTGTTGATAACACCCTTATATGTTACACTTTTTAAAATTTAATACCTTATCAAAAAAATTTAAAACTTAATACCTTACATAGCTACTCCGATCAAAACTTGGTACCTTAAATAAATTCAGGCAACAAAAAACATGAATTACCCATTTTACCCCTAACTTTACAAAGCTATTACAACATTCCCAACACTCTCACCACTCTCAACCCGCATTGCTCTCCCAGTAATCATAATTGTTTTCCCCTAATTAGCTTTCAAATTATCAACCTTCATGCATGCCTCTCCCAGTAATTAAATCCACCATCTACAACAATAGTGATCAAGTCTCTTGTGTATCAAATGATCGATCATTAATTGTTAATTAAGTATTTTCACTCTCACCTCTTTTGATTTCATTTAAATTTTCTTTATTAAACCCAAGTTTCTCAATTTCTTGTTTATAAGCGGTAATTTTTTTCCCACACTAATATGAAGTTAATTACTCTATTTACATTGATTGATGTTGTTCTATTAGCTATAATTAAGGTATTGCGTATATTTTGTTGTAGGCATGGATAATTTTACTGTTAATTTGAGAGTAAATTATGGTGGTAAGTTTGCTTATAAGAATAGTCATGTGGAAGGGAAGAGGTTGAGGATAGCATAAGGGTATAATGGAGATAAATTATGAACTTTGGAGGGAAATTTGAAAAGTGAACCGAATATGCGACTTTTTTTGGTCAGAATTCACTTAAGGTACCAAGTTTTGATCTGAGTAACAGTGTAAGGTATTAAGTTTTAAATTTCTTTTGATAAGGTATTAAATTTTAAAAAGTGGAACATATAAGGGTTTTTTCAACAATTGATCCTATAATTAAAGACAAACATAATTAATAACATAAAGGAGATGATTAATAAAGCAATTAACAAACAAGAACTTGAACTAATAATAACAAGAGTAGAATAATTACAAAATACCGAATTTGAAGGATTGATGAACTAAAGAAATAAACTTGTATATCTGAAATAATACGAGTAGCCAAACTAATTCTAAGAGTTTTTAGGAGTTCTGCAGTAATAAAAAGTATAAGAAATAACAAGGGACGAGTTTCCTATTTATATTACACAATAATCCCAAATTAAAGAGTTTTAAAAAAACACAGATTCCCATAAACACTCGATCGAGTATTGGGACACTCGGTCGAGTATTTCACCTGCGACTCGATCGAGTTTCCAAATACTCGATCGAGTGTTCTATATCTGCACCAACTCTTATTCTCGCGACTCGATCGAGTATGAATGCTCCCATCTTCACTACGTTCCTTCTTCATTCTTCTTGATCTCCGTGCCTATCGACTCCGCGATATTCATTATTATCCAACTGTTTCACAAATGCATCTAACCTGCATTAAAACACCAAAAGGCGGCAGTATCGACATTCTAGCAATAATAGCATTAATCGCTCATTTAGGCACTAATAGCCGTCAGTAAAGTGACTAAGGGGAGACATAAACATATATATAATTATGACTCATCAGAGTCCCAAGGCATAATCACAATGGGTTTACCACCAAAGATAAACATACCATTTTCAAGCACTAATTTGTGATGTTCAGGCTTAGCAAAACAGACAACAAAAAGACCAGAAGGGAGAAAAGAGATCGATGCAATATCATACTGATAACCACTACAAGAATCCGCTCTAGCACCGACCGGAAACTCCGACCGCGTTAAAAAACGGATGGTAAAGTTATTTAGCGACCGCAAACGGTCGGCAAAACAAAAACGGTCGGTAATAATACCGACCGACTATATATCGGTCGGTAACTTGAAAAATACCGACCGACGCTCTACTTTTACCGACCGTTTGAGCGTCGGTCGGTACGCGCTCAGATATTACAAAAAAAGACGACTAAACTAACTCATTTACCAAACAGAAGACATATACACTCTCACTCTAACCCGAAACCCGACGAATCGTTAGCCACCAACCCTTCCCCCACCTGGCACCTGCCTCCGGCTCTGCCGCCCAGCCGCCCGCCGCCCTGCCGCTAGCCCCTCCTTTCTCAACAATCACCTTTTCTCTCTTCTATTAATTTGATAAAGGTATGATTTTCTCTTAATTCTTGTGTTTTTAGTTGTTTTATATGTGTTTATGTTTGTTTTTACCCTTAATTTTATGTTAGGATTTGATTATTTGTTGTTATTTGAATCAATTTTATAGTTGTTTAAGTTAGGGTTAAGGTTAAGTTAAATTGGGTTTTCTTTTAATTTGATTAGATGTTGAAGTTGGGTATATGATGTATGTGTATGTTTGAGTAGTAGATTTGCAATTATATTTTGGCATTGATTAATTTGATGCTAGTATGTTCAAGATGTTATTAAATTAAGGTATGATTTATACTTAATTTTTGTGTTTTGTGTTGTTTTATTAGTGTTTATATATGTTTTTTACACATAATTTTATGTTAGGATTGATTAGTTGTTGTTAATTGAATGTAATTTTAGAATTGTTTAAGTTAGGGTTAAGGGTAGTGAAATTGGGGTTTTTTTTTTATAATTTCATTAGATGTTGAGGATGGGTATATGATGTATGTGTATATTTGTGTAGTAAATTTGCAATTATATTTTTGTATGATTGAAATTTGATTATGTTAGTATATATAATTGTTAGTATGTTCAAGATGTTAGTAGTAGATATATGTTGTTAGTAGTAGATATATGTTGGACTTTGGTTGTGAAATTGAATGTTGGTTAAATTTGGTAGTTAGAAATTTTATGTTGGTGGTATAATTTGATTAGTTGGTTAAAATTGGCAATTCGAATTAGTATTTAGATTGCCTATTTAGTAAGAATGTAGATTGTCTCAATTAGTTGTTGGATTGCCTAATTATGTTATATTTATGTATTTATATAGATTTATAATGAAGAGGGTTGAACGAGAATGGATGTATGAAAGGGTTGATGCTAGGAAGATGGTTAAGTATGAGTTTGTATGTGGGGTGAATAGTTTTCTTGAATATGTTAAAACTCGAGATGAATTTAGGAATTCACAACTAATTAGATGTCCATGTGTAAAGTGCAAAAATTTGAAATACTTGAGTGAATTCGTGGTACAAGAACACCTTATTAATAAAGGTTTTACGGTAAAGGTTTTGGCACCGACAGACATATTATTTACCGACTGATTGCTCGGTCGGTATCTGTCCGACCGCTATGCAATCGGTCGGTACAATGTAATTACCGACCGTAATTACCGACCGATTTTTTTCGGACGCTACGGAAGGAAAAACGGTCGGTAAGTGGTATTACCGACCGATTTTAACTGTTAGCGACCGCTAGAAACGGTCGGTACTGGACCTGATTCTTGTAGTGAGCATCAAATTGAGTCGTCTCATTTAGGGTAATTTAGTTACTTATTAATGTTAATTTATGGGTCTTTAGTACTCCTTTTGTATTAAGTACTTCTCCTAGTCTTTTGTAGTAATTTCATTTAATTAGATTATTTTGGAAGGTGATTGATGTTAAGCATTGAAATGTATGCCAACAAGGTACACATTTGTGAGGTTTTGGTTGTTGTGTGTTATTTTGAAAGCATTGGCATGCAAAAACAAGACCAAAAATAAAGATTTGAAGTATCGATTTTCCAAGGGTCAACTTCAAACGGGTATATCTTAAGTTCTAGAGCTCGTATCGATGTAAGGCCCGGTGGAGGTGATATCTTATCCTCTTAGCTTTCCAATGGTAGGTTGCACGCCCCAAATGACCAAGAAACGAGAGAGATATGGCTCTCGCAAAAACAGGCTGAAACGCTGACTATTTTTTCGCCAGCGTCCTACACTGCTGGTACGCGACTATTTTTTCGCCTTCTTGTTCTTTGAAGCCCATTTATCAAGGCCCCTAGGTTTCCGAGAGGCAAGGGTATAAAAGAGCAACAAAAGAAGAGAGAGAGGGGAAGAACACAACACATACTCTCATATCATAATTGAATCTCATTTTGGTTCCTCATTTTTGGTTTGGAACTTTGGTTGAACTTCATTATTTTGGGTTGTAACTCTTGGATTATGGGTAGCTAATCTTCCATTTCTTAGTGTAATTGGAACAAGTTCTCCTCTTTTAGCATTGTAAGACTCTTTGAATCTCTTCCTCTTTAGTTAATATCATTTTCTCATGTTTATTTTCCATTGTTGAATGAATTATTGTTGAAACTAACCATCTTAGCAATTGTTTGTTTAATTAGTGCTTTGTCTAGATAAATTTGGTTAATTTGTCTTGATATTGTTGAAGCAACCTTGAAAGATTGCAACTTTGGTTTAAAAGTTGGAATCTTTTGAGTGGAATTTGGTTTATTGTGTGATTAGAACATGGTTTAATGTTTTATTACATGATTCTAGCTTGTTTCTTTTGTTTTGTTCTTAAAGCTTGCATCTTTGATTTTGGCTCATGTTTTAATGGGTGTAAATTGGGTTGTAAAGGGTCAATCTTGGTTGGTTTAATCCTTGTTGACTAATTTCTTAGAAACTTGTATTACATAACTAGAGAAGAGAGGAAAGGAAGAGTCTTTACTTTGCTAATTGTTGGGAACTTGGGAAAATTACACTAAGTTAGTTTCTCCATATTTGAATATTTGAATATTTGAATATTTGAATCTTTAGTTTTTGTTGGTTATTTTAGACTTATTAATGAATTTCTCCAATCAAACTTTCTTCTTATATGTTAATCTACATGTTTTCTCATTGTGAATATCATTGTTTTTGATTATTAGCAATTAGTGTCTTAATTAGTAATTAGTACCTTAATTAGTGTTTAGTTTCTTAATTAGTGTCTTAGCTAATTGTTTAGAGTCTAGATTTAGATTAATTTCGCCTTCTCTTGGGTTCGACCCTATTCTTACTATTTACTACCTTTATTTAAGATAGTTTGTGTTTGTTTAAGAGATATAAATTGTTATTTGATCGTAGCTAATTAGCGGATTTAACGACACGTGAAATTAAGGATCGTCACATACCCTGATCGGGCCTGTCGCAAGCCCTGGTCAAAGATAATTACCCAGACTAGGCTAATAACAAATTAATGTAATTAGGGAAGTAGGGGTCGATCCTCAGGGAGATGTTGTTTCCTATAGAATGTGAAATGTCTTGCAATTGGGTCTTATCTAACGAGTATCTGGGTTTTGGGGTTTTGATTTCTAAACTAATAAAAAGCATAAATGAAAACAAAATAAAAGCAAATCAAAACGAAAACAATAAAGCAGGTGATGAATTAACAATGATAAAAAGAATCTAGGGAAGTAGGTTCACACATGTAGATTAATTAACATATTGATGAAATTGGATTTAGAACATGCAAATAATTCATTGTGAGTTCGTAAGAATAATGATGTGTTCATTACAATCATAGATCAGATGGTCTAGCATTCTTTTAGGCAATTTACTAGGTCTAATCTACCATGTCATGCTTTGTCTATTCAATTCACGTATTTCTACTTTGGAAAAGAATTCCATTTTAGTCAATGATTTTGATCAGGAATCGTTAACTATCGTTATAGTCCAAACATGCATAGACACAATGTTTTAAAAGCACAATTTCTTTTATCCAATTATCATCTTTTAATCAACCTACATGGCCACCCTACACCCTAGAAAAACAACTACTCACACATGGTGATGTTTAGATCTAAGATGATGTTAATAATAAAAACTAGGATAGACATGTTTATTTGATTTTGATAATATTTTAAGACTCTTTAATTGGCGATAATAACGGCGCTAAATTGACGATCTAGGGAAATGAAATGATTACAACGATATTGAAATTGAATCTAAAATAACATGTAAAGAAAATAGCAATCAAATAAGAAACATAAAGACTTTAAATAAAAGATAAAATAGTAATACCTAGATGACGATCAACAACGACAATGATGAAATATAAACAACCATAATAGAAATTCCTTGCATAGAATAGTCGATCCACGAATTACAATACTTGAACCACATAAAGTAGATTACAAAGATGGAATTTTTATTGATCTAGGATAAGGATTTGATGTAGAGAAATCCGAAATAAACTAAGAAACTAAGGACAAAAAGGAAGAAGAAAATTATCTAGACGAGAGAAGAGAGGCTAGGTTTCTCTCCTCCTAATCTAGGTTTTTATGTAATGTAAAAAGAAAAGTAGGGTTTCTAATTGTGTGTAGAGAAGTGTGTTGAGATGTGGTGGCTGAGGCACTCTTATATAGCAGTAGGTTTCGTGGGGAAGGGGTCATACATTAAACATATAGGACAAAATAAAGGAAGTCGAAGCAAAAGCTCGGATCAGCAAACATACCCGATCGGGTACACTACTTACCCGATCGGGTATGTAGTAATATAGATGCTTTGACTTTCGTTTCATCTCCCTTGGCCTATGACTTGACTTTCATTATCCCCCTTGACCTTTTGAGTCAGGTTTGTTGATAGGGTTTGATGTAAAATGATGATTTCTTCGCCTAACTGATCGATCTTCTGACAACTGCGAAATCGTCTTTGCTTCTTCTTTCTTTTGCATCAGTGAACCTTCTTGAAATGCCTTTGACTTGGTCAAGCTTGCTTCTTCAAATCGTCGGGTTCTAGGCAAATGCTCGGGAATATAGAAAAAGGGCGTAGAAACATCACTTTCCCTACAAAACAGGTTAGAACATAGGAATTCGCCTAGAAGACGATATGAGCTCATAAAATGGCTTAACAAAGCACAAATGACATACAAAACCGAGCTACATTGGGGGTTAAAATCATGAAAATATTCACTTATCAAACTCCCCCAAGCTAAACCTTTGCTTGTCCTCAAACAAACATAACAAACAATACCAGGACAAGGGTTGCAAGCATTGGCTACTACACCATCAAGAAGCAAATCTCAACGTAAAACTTTGGAAACATAATGAATCATAACCCAAAAACAACGTGGGCAAGAATGATACATAAACATGGCTGAGATTTACATAACGGCGCAGCACAAAGAATTTCACTACAGAATTTTCGGCTCTTACATGATCTTTTTGACAAATGGACTCTCACGGCACACTCGAACACTCATGTATGCAAAAGGTGATTTATTTATGTGTAAATGTTTTTGAGACACTCACCTATCTACGACTTATGAAAATGTGTCCGCAGTCTAATATGGTAAACAATTCAAAACACAAGTCAAAGATCACAATGCGCATGGAAAAGAAGCCGAAAAAAAATATGAAGAAGGCTTTGGGAAATGGGTGAAAGGTGGATAAATAGTTATGGTCATGTGAAGGTTAGAATGAGCTAGCAACTGACCAATGATAAATGAATACTCAATCCAAACTTTCGATTAATTTCCAAAAGACGAATAACGAAGCCAGAAGGAACGGATTGGATTATTACACACGAAACAAAAGAGTGAACTCCTTCTAAACATTGAATTGACATTTTGAGGAGATACTCACAACTTCTTCTTTTATTTCTTTTTATTTCTTTTTTTTCGATTTTTTTCTTTTTCAATTTTTTCATTTTTCTATTTCATTTTTTTTTCTGAACATAACATCACTTCTTGAACATTTTGGTTCTCCCAAATGCACTTTGACATAAAAGAACAAATCCTCTCAAAAGAGCACCCATACACCATAGTCTAGCTGCTAACTTAACAAGGTAGGCAGGTTTTATATGTAGCTGTTATCTTGTGAAACATTTGTATGAAGGGACTAATTTTGAGGGGTAATTCAAAGTGAAAAAGGCTTCAAATCTTAGTGAATCATGAATGCAATGCTTATAGGAATGAAATGAGAACCATACTTATGCGTTTTGACATGAAACACATCAAAAGGAGAACTACACACACCTTAATGAGACTGGGTATAGATGTACCAGCCTAAGGAGGTTGTACCTTACAATATATGTAACTTGCCAAATGTCAAGATCAAGCGTACTCATCTATAGATTCATTCCATGCCTACTGTGTACAAGACTTCCCCATGTATGCACAATTCAATGAATATTGAATCATTATCTTTTGAAAGCTCTAAGTTTGGGAAATGTAACATGATAGCATAGTTAAACAAGCAAGCAAAGCATTGTCCTCAATGTGAAAAATATAAACAACTAAAATGCAAAATGGGAAAATGCAATCCGTCCCCCAAGCTAAACATCACATTGTCCTCAATGTGAGCACAAAGACTAAATATGCAACGAGATGCTCAATGGGAAGAAGGGTAAAAAGGGAAAAAGATGAAAGGAGAGTGAAGCTTACTAGTCAGCGCGGACTCCCCCAAGCTAGTCTTTTGGACTTGACAAGGAAGATCTTCATAGATTCTTCAAAAACTCTTTCATCTGCAAAGTAAATCTAACAAAACAACGAAAAAGGAAAAGCAAAAATAAAATGCAAAAAGAAAGGAAACATGGGTTGCCTCCCGAGAAGCGCTGGTTTAACGTCCCGCTCGACGAATACTCCTATGAAATCATCTGGTTGGGGATTGACGCTCTATATAGACAATATCTAAGCATCCGATAATGGAATTGCTGTAGTAGAGTTTCAATCGGTGTCCATTGACCTTGAATTTTTCACCATTACTAGTCATTATTTCCACATAACTGTATTTGCTTACATATGTGACAGTGAATGGTCCAGACCATCTTGATCGAAGTTTTCCCGGAAAAATTTTCAAACGGGATTTGAAGAGTACTTGGTCAACGACATTGAATTCTTTTCTGATTATCCTCTTGTCGTGCCAACGCTTCGTTTTCTCTTTATAAATCCTAGAATTCTCGTAAGCTTGCAAACAAAACTCTTCTAGCTCATTCAGTTGCAAAAGTCGTCTATCAGCGCTAAGCTTAGTGTCTAAGTCGAGTTCTTTGATAGCCCATTGAGCTTTGTACTCTAACTCAACGGGGAGATGACATACCTTTCTATAAACCAACCGATAGGGGGATGTTCCAATCGGGGTTTTGAAAGCTGTGCGATAAGCCCATAAGGTGTCATCGAGCTTATTACTCCAATCGGTTCTAGATTTCAAGACTACTTTTTGAATAATTGTTTTTAGCTCTCTATTCGAAACTTCTACTTGACCGCTGGTCTGGGGGTGGTAGGCTAAACCTCGTCTGTGATACACACCATACTTGGCAAGCAGAGTGTCTAACTGATTTTCTCCGAAATGAGTTCCTCGATCACTTATCACGGCTCTTGGTACACCAAAATGCGGAAAGATGATCTTTTTAAATAGTCGTATCACAGCTCTAGCATCATTGTTGGGGGTGGCAATTGCTTCTACCCACTTTGAAACATAGTCGACAGCGACTAAAATGTAACGATTTCCATTTGAAGAAGGGAATGGTCCTTGATAGTCAATACCCCAGACATCGAATATCTCGACTTCTAATATGGCGTTTTGAGGCATTTCATGTCTTTTGGATATTTGACCCATTCGTTGACAAGCATCACAAGCCATAACAAAGTCTCTTGAATCTTTAAACATCGAGGGCCAGAAAAACCCGGATTGTAAGACTTTGGCTACGGTCTTGGACGGACCATGATGACCACCATAAGCAGATGAGTGGCATCCTTCTAAAACTTCTTTTACTTCCCACTGGGGGATACAACGTCTATGCAGACCATCTGAGCACTGCTTGAAAAGATAGGGGTCATCCCAAACAAAGAATTTTGCATCATGCAAAAATCTCTTTCTTTGGTTATAAGAAAGGTCAGAGGGTAGCTGGCGACTGACAAGGAAGTTGGCAATATCAGCATACCAAGGAGAAGAGTCCGCAATTGCCATTAATGAATCATCAGCGAACGAATCATTAATTGGCGTTGGTAATCCTATTTCAGTTACTCTTATCCTTGAGAGGTGGTCAGCGACTACATTCTCTGCTCCTTTCTTATCCCGGATCTCTAAATCAAACTCTTGAAGGAGTAAGATCCATCGGATAAGTCTAGGTTTTGCCTCTTTCTTTGAAAGCAGATATTTCAAGGCAGCATGGTCAGTGTAGACAATAACTTTTGATCCTATTAGATACGAGCGAAATTTGTCTAAGGCATAGACAATGGCGAGAAGTTCTTTCTCAGTGGTGGCATAGTTGATTTGGGCAGGATCTAGGGTTTTACTAGCATAGTAAATCGCATGAAGAAACTTTTCCTTTCTTTGCCCTAAAACAACTCCTACGGCATAATCACTCGCATCGCACATCAGTTCAAAGGGCAGATTCCAATCAGGCGACTGGATTATAGGTGCGGTGATCAAAGCAGTTTGATTTTGTTGAATGCCTCAAGGCATTCCTTTGTGAAATTGAAAGGTGCATCCTTGAAAAGGAGCTCAGTCAGGGGCTTGGCTATCTTTGAAAAATCTTTTATAAATCGTCGGTAGAAACCGGCGTGGCCAAGGAAACTCCTGATTCCTTTTACATTAGCAGGGGGTGGCAGCTGTTCAATAACTTGGATCTTAGCTTGATCCACTTCTATACCTCTTTCTGAAACGATGTGACCTAAAACTACACCTTCGTTCACCATGAAGTGACACTTTTCCCAGTTGAGAACAAGGTCGACTTCTTCACAGCGTTTTAGAACTCTGGATAGATTTGTCAAACAATAATCAAAGAAAATGCCATAGACGCTAAAGTCGTCCATAAATACTTCCATGATAGATTCAACAAAATCTGAGAAGATACTGGTCATGCAACGCTGGAAAGTGGCAGGTGCATTACACAAGCCAAATGACATTCTGCGATAAGCGAAAGTACCATAGGGACAGGTGAAGGTGGTTTTCTCTTGGTCCTCAGGGTGGATAGGGATTTGGAAAAATCCTGAGTAACCATCTAGATAACAGAAATACTTGTGACAAGCTAACCTATGTAGCATTTGGTCAATGACGGGTAGAGGATAGTGATATTTCCTAGTTGATTGATTCAGCTTTCTGTAGTCAATACACATACGCCATCCCGTCACAATCCTTGTGGGGATGAGCTCATTCTTATCATTTTTGACTACTGTTGTTCCTCCTTTCTTGGGAATAACTTGAACAGGGCTAACGCATTTAGAGTCAGAGATTGCATAGATTATGCCAGCATCTAGCAATTTCATAACTTTAGTTTTAACTACTTCCTGCATGTTGGGATTAAGACGGCATTGACCTTGAACACAAGGTTTTTGGCCTTCTTCTAAATTGATTCTATGCATGCAGAAGTCTGGGCTTATGCCTGTTAAATCTTCGAGTTTGTAACCTATTGCCTTTCTATGCTTTTTCAAGACAGTCAATAGTGAGGTTAACTGATTTTCATCTAGGAGAGCACTCACTATGACTGGGCAATACTCAGATTCATCTAAAAAAGCATATTTTAGATTCGAGGGAAGAGGTTTTAGTTCAGGTTTTTGTACTTCTGCCTTGGCAGGAGTATCAATCAAGCTTATGAACTCTTTAATTTCTTCTGACGGTATCTCTTCTCCGGTCAGGTCCTTTTCCAGCTCACTGATCTCGAAATTGTCATTCTCAAATATATCGTCCAACAACAAGATTGCCTCTAAAGGATCCTCTATTATTGATGGATACAGAGATTCATCAACAATGGAGTCGACAATATCAATAAAACAGCAAGACTCCTCTAGCATGGGGCTTTTCATCGCAATGTTCAAGTTATAGGTGACTTTATCATCACCTACTTCTAGTGCCAGTTTTCCATTCTTAACATCGATTACTGCTCCGGCAGTGTGTAAAAATGGCCTTCCTAAAATAATAGGGATTTGAGAATCTTCAGCCATATCTAGCACGATGAAATCGACAGGAATGAAAAACTTTCCTACTTTGACAGGCACATCTTCTAAAACTCCCATAGGTTGTTTTAAAGAATGGTCTGCCATTTGCAGAGTGACACTGGTGCATTTGAGAATTCCCATATTCAACTTTTCACATATGGAATAGGGCATGACGCTTACACTGGCACCTAGATCGCATAGAGCTTTATCGATTGTGTAGGTGCCTATAGTGCAAGGTATAGAGAAACTACCGGGATCCTTTAACTTAGGAGGGGACTTATTTTGCAACAAAGCACTGCACTCAGCTGTGAATGCTATGATTTCAACATCAGCTAAAGTCCTCTTCTTAGTTAAGATATCCTTCATGAATTTTGTGTAAGAAGGGATTTGAGTGATCAATTCAGTGAAGGGAACCGTTACCTGGAGGTTTTTGACTACTTCCATGAATTTGCTAAACTTGGTTTCCTTATGATTTCTCCTCAAGCGTTGGGGAAATGGAACTTGGATTTTGATGGGTTCCTTCACAGGTTCATCCTTCATTTCTTTGTTTTCCGCTTCCTTAGCGGTGCATGGTTGGGAATCTTTTTGGCTCTCTACTGGTGTTGGCTCAACTATTGTTTCCTTGGGTTGCTGAGGTTCCTTATAAGTGGTACCACTCCTAAGGGTGATAGCATTAGCGGTGTCCCTCGGTTGCTCACCATGAGGTGGGAGTTGGCCTTGTTTCCTTTGGGTATTAGAGGCAGCCAATTGGGCCATTTGAGTTTCAAGCATCTTGATGGCAGCATTTTGAGCTTGATCACTCTTTTGAAGTTGAGCAAACATTGAATCTTGTTTTTGAACAACTTGGAGAAGCATGGATTCAATTTTGCTCAGGCTTGAGTCATTGGGTTGGCTTTGATTTTGGGGTGGTTGGTGTTGAGGTTGGTGTTGGTGTTGGTAAGGTTGATTGAAGTTAGGTTGAAATGGAGGTCTCTGGTTTTGAAAACCAGGTGGATTATAGGGCTTCTGTTGATGTGGTATGAATGGTTGTTGAATCTGATGGTGGGGATTCTGAATGTTGGTGCTTTTGTAGGACAAAAGAGGATGGTTCTTTGTGTTCTCATTATAGAAGTTTGAGAAAGCATTGCCCTGCATGTATGCTTGGTAGGGGTGAGCAAAACCGGGTACCTGATACGGTTTTAATAACCGTATCGGGTACCCGGTTTTTGGAAGGCCAAAAATTAGAACCCGGATTCGACTCGGTTTAACCGGGTACCCGGTTTTCGTATACCCGGTTAAACCGGGTACCCGATAACCGTATACCCAGATCCGGGTTAATTGATAATGCTCAAACCTCGAATTCGAGTCCACAACATTAGTAACGACCAATAAATAAGATGCTTATATAATCGACTAGGATCAGTATTACAAAATACAATTACTTGCAAAGTCAGTAGGTAAAATAGCAAAATACAAATTTACAAAACTTCACACATAAAATTTTCACTGATAAAGTGAGTTACTTATATTATAAGTTTCACATAAAATAATTGTTGCTCAAAATTTCACCCATATAGTCAAAATAGAAAACAAAATTTTACATACAACTTTTTTTTGGTTATTTTTAATTAAACCGGGTCAAAACCGTATACCCGGTTTTGATTTTCCCCGACCCGGACCCGGTACGGTTTTTTTAAAAACCGTATCGTATACCCGGAAATTCGTATCGTGTACCCGTAAATCTGTGTAATTAAAACCGTATACCGTATCGTATCCGTATATTAAAACCGTATCGTATATTTTTGCTCAGCCCTAATGCTTGGTAGGCATTGACTTGCTCTAGCGAACTCCTACATTCTTGAAAACTGTGTCCTCCAACCCCACATGTCACACATACCACTACGTGGTTAGTGACGTTAACATGTTGCTTGGATTGGGAAGAGCTTCCTACTTGTTGCTGCGGAAGGGCTAATTGGGCTTCTAGGAGTGCTACTTTGCTTGAATCTTCATGCTTGGTTTTGAGCGGCATAGCACGTGAGTTGCTATACTGAGAGTCGTGAATTGCCATTGACTCGATCGTTGCATTAGCTATTTCTACATCGATCTGATCGAAACGACCATTGTTAGCGGAGTCGAGGATACGACGCGATTCGCCACAACAACCGTTATAGAAGGTGATAGCTAAGAACCATGAATCAAGGCCATGATGAGGGCATTCTCTTTGTAATTCTTTGTACCTTTCACATGCCTCATAAAGGCTTTCATTGCCTCTCTGACGAAATCCAGTGATTTGACTCCGTAAGAGTGCGGTTCGTTCTGGTGGGAAGTACTTTTGATAGAAAGCAAGAGCTAGACTATCCCAGTCGGCTAATCCTAAGGCAACTCGGTCAAGGCTATTGATCCAAAGTTTAGCCTTTCCTGTTAAAGAGAAGGGAAAGAGCATTTCCCTAATCTGCTCTTGGGATACTCCAGTTTGTCTAATTGTGGAGCAATAGTCACAGAAGTTTTGAATATGAAGGTTGGGATCTTCTGTGGCATTGCCACTAAATTGACTTCTTTCAATTAAACTGATGAAGGTAGGTTTGATTTCAAAGTTTCGGGCTGTAATTTTGGGTGTAGAAATACCCCTTGGAAGTGTATCTGCAGTTGGTTTGGAATGGTCTGAAAGTCGAACCATTTTCTTTTGTGAAGATGAAGATGGAGTATTGTTTGAAGGTTGATTGGTTTTTGAGAATGGAGATGAGAATGGATCTTCTTCTCCTTCAAGATTAGATAAAATATCCGAGTAATTCTCACGAATACGGTTTAAACTTGAAGTATCAGAAGCTTTTGAGATTTCGTTGAATAGCTTTAGTCTCCTACGCAGAGTCCTTTATAGATCGGGGTTTAAAGAGATAGGGGTCCCTAGTCTAGAAGATCTAGGCATAAGATTGAAAAGCTAAGATGAAAAATCAAGAGAGGTCTGAAGGAATTTGGGTTCCTAAAGACTAGATAAAACTAATTGCAATAAAAATCACAAGAAAAAGGAAAACTAAACCGTGCTCCCAGGCAACGGCGCCAAAATTTGATCGGGCATGTCGCAAGCCCTGGTCAAAGATAATTACCCAGACTAGGCTAATAACAAATTAATGTAATTAGGGAAGTAGGGATCGATCCTCAGGGAGATGGTGTTTCCTATAGAATGTGAAATGTCTTGCAATTGGGTCTTATCTAACGAGTATCTGGGTTTTGGGGTTTTGATTTCTAAACTAATAAAAAGCATAAATGAAAACAAAATAAAAGCAAATCAAAACGAAAACAATAAAGCAGATGATGAATTAACAATGATAAAAAGAATCTAGGGAAGTAGGTTCACATATGTAGATTAACATATTGATGAAATTGGATTTAGAACAAGCAAGTAATTCATTGTGAGTTCGTAAGAATGATGTGTTCATTACAATCATAGATCAGATAGTCTAGCAGGCTTTTAGGCAATTTACTAGGTCTAATCTACCATGTCATGCTTTGTGTATTCAATTCACGTATTTATACTTTGGAAAAGAATTCCATTTTAGTCAATGACTTTGATCAGGAATCGTTAACTATCGTTATAGTCCAAACATGCATAGACACAATGTTTTAAAAGCACAATTTCTTTTATCCGATTATCATCTTTTAATCGACCTACACGGCTACCCTACACCCTAAAAAAACGACTACTCACTCATGGTGATGTTTAGATCTAAGATGATGTTAATAATAAAAACTAGGATAGACATGTTTATTTGGTTTTAATAATATTTTAAGACTCTTTAATTGGCGATAATAACGGCGCTAAATTGACGATCTAGGGAAATGAAATGATTACAACGATATTGAAATTGAATCTAAAATAACATGTAAAGAAAATAGCAATCAAATAAGAAACATAAAGACTTTATAAAAAAGATAAAATAGGAATACCTAGATGACGATCAACAACGACAATGATGAAATATAAACACCCATAATAGAAATTCCTTGCATAGAATAGTCGATTCACGAATTACAATACTTGAACCATATAAAGTAGATTACAAAGATGGAATTTTTATTGATCTAGGCTAAAGATTTGATGTAGAGAAATCAGAAATAAACTAAGAAACTAAGGACAAAAAGGAAGAAGAAAATGATCTAGACGAGAGAAGAGAGGCTAGGTTTCTCTCCTCCTAATCTAGGTTTTTCTAATTGTGTGTAGAGAAGTGTGTTGAGATGTGGTGGCTGAGGCACTCCTTATATAGCAGTAGGTTTCGTGGGGAAGGGGTCATACATTAAACATATAGGACAAAATAAAGGAAGTCGAAGCAAAAGCTCGGAAGAGCAAGGATACCCGATCGGGTACACTACTTACCCGATCGGGTATGTAGTGATCTTGGTCCATTGACTTTCGTTTCATCTCCCCTTGCATATGACTTGACTTTCATTATCCCCCTTGAGCTTTTGAGTCGGGTTTGTTGATAGGGTTTGATGTAAAATGATGATTTCTTCGCCTAACTGATCGATCTTTCGACAACTGCGAAATCGTCTTTGCTTCTTCTTTCTTTTGAATCAGTGAACCTTCTTGAAATGCCTTTGACTTGGTCAAGCTTGCTTCTTCAAATCGCCGGGTTCTAGGCAAATGCTCGGGAATATAGAAAAAGGGCGTAGAAACGTCACTTTCCCTACAAAACAGGTTAGAACATAGGAATTCGCCTAGAAGACGATATTAGCTCATAAAATGGCTTTGCAAATCACAAATGACATACAAAACCGAGCTAAATTGGGGGTTAAAATCATGCAAATATTCACTTATCATCACATCAAACGAGTTCCCAGCCGGTCGGCTGACCGGCGGTCTGTCGGCCGGCTGGAACACATATACACGAGATTCAACTTCAACAACAACCAAACTTGTACTCATTCAATTCCAACAACATTTACCAACATCAATCCACATTTAATGCATAATAATCATCACCAATCATTGGGTAAAGTCAATTCAAGCAAGCCAAGGAACATTTAATACGCATCTTATGTCCAAACATGATAAAATAAGCATAATTAACAACTTGAATGTAACCTAGCATAGGATTAGTGAAAGATAAGCATAGAAGATGAATTCACTCATATGAAAGAACAACAAGCATGTTTCCTCATGAAATTAAGGCAAAGATTGTATCTTTCCTAACTAAACCACAATTAAAGCATTAAAACACATATTGATATCGAGTAACCCATCACCGTTACCTAGATTAGTATTTCAAATCCTCGATTCCCAGGCTACCCATCAATCTACACAAATCCCTTGACCCAAAATCTCTAAAGCCCACCCTTTTACCGACAAATAATGTAGTAGAAGCTTAAACTGAAATTTATGGAAAATCGGTCTTAAAAGAAGGTTAAAAGTTTCTATATTTTATTGGCTAGAAAGAAAGAGAGTGGTGAGAGAATTCCAAAACATTAAACGGAATCGAATTACGTTAAGAAACGAAGAAGTTATGCCCGTCTTAAGTTTAGATCTAGAAAATGGGTTTTATAAAAAGTTGAAGGAAATGGATATTTTATGGTATGAAAATGAAGAGGAGGATGAGATGATAAGTTTGATATAAAAATCGTCGAGTTTCGTTGAGAGACGGAGAAATGGCAACCGTCTTAAGATTATAAGGTTATTGAGGTTTAATGGTGTTTTGTGTTGAGCAAAAAGATGATGTTGCTGAAAAATGAAGAGGGAGAAAGAGGTTTATGGGTTTGTTTTTATAAGATGAGTGATAATGAGCTTAAATATTCAAGGGGATTGTTACCCACTCTGATTTTCGAGTAGAGTTCAATTATGGGCTCATAACGTACTGAAATACGACGGTTTTTACCCAACTAGACTAAATTCTATTTAACAATAATTTAAAGCCACGAAATCATAAATTATCGACTTAAACTATTTTAACCAATAAAAGTAAAAGACGAAATTATAAAATTTACGACTTTAATAAATTACTCATTATTATAAAATCCGGGGTGTTACAGTTATCACATGTTTCATAGTTGTTAGTTTTAAGAGTATCATTATTGAAAAATCTTGCATAATTTTGTGCACTATATTATCGTATTCATCACGACATACATAATTATCACTTTAATTAATAAATGTTGGTAAATAATAATGTCACATGATGTTTTATTACTTTATAGTGACATTCATGAATTCACATGAAATTTTGACAAATTTTGTAATCATTTTGATAATGATATTATTTAGTTTATTGAATATTTGTCATGTTGTGCACACACATTACATTTAATTGTTGATACCTCAATGTAACTAACTAAAATAACATTCTTTGATAATTGTTTGTATAATGCGGCATATATCTTTGACATGATGCTCCTAAGTTAAATTAAATATTGATACCAATTGTTAATCAGCAATGTTTATGATTATGAAATATTAGAGTCATTTGTATACACATTATTATAATAGTGATATAAAAACTACTCGAGTTTGTATTTTACAATAGTTTCAATTACAACATGTAATTCTCCTTAGAAATTTATTTGGAACATTTCAATCTCTCATGAGGTATTACGTCCATGTATAAACCATATGAAATGTTTTTAAATTTTTGTATGTATTTAAAACATCATTGAGATGCCTACGATAAACTAATAGACACAAATATTTTACATGGGTGATAAATAGAAACTGTATTTTAATGGTGTTATGAGAAGAATAACAATTAGTCGTATATATAAATAAATTATCATACGTTCATATCTTTATATATAATAACAAATGTTTTAACTCAAGTTTTATGATGAACATATTATAATATTGAGTACTTAAGTGAGACTTTAATGATGATGTTAAAACAATATTTTTAAACGTTATGTACAAGCATTTCGATATGTGTTTTGAAATAAACTTAAATAAAGAATTAAATATATGAGAGACTGAGACTACTACCTTTCTTTAATATAAAAAAGTGAAACTTAAGAAGTAAATTACCAATTAAACATTTGTTAAGTATAAAATAGTTATTCGTATGATGTTAAATAACATGATTTTGAGAAATTTACTTTCATGATTTAGCGATGATATTCAATGTATGTCTTGGATTATATGCATCATGTGAAAATTTGTTATATAACTATTCCAATAAAATATATATACTTGTTGTATACATGTAAAGACCATCTTAGAAATAAAAATTGATTTGATTATATTGAATGAAATGTTAAAAATTATAATGTCAAATATGATGGTGATGATAATACTTTGGCTTGAAAAAAATATTTATGTGGTCGTTTCACTATGTGGTATTGGAGATGGTATAAAGATACATATTCGAATTATGTGTATTAGAATTGGGATATTGAGAGTGGATATACAATAGTTGAATATGGTATAGCTCTATGAAATCACACAACAAGTAAACGAATGAATCGATTATATATTTAGTGATTTGATTATCGTGTGATCATTTTGTACATTTGATATATGATTTTTTTACATGTATATGATTTTATAACATTATCTCATAAGTTTGATTCTAAAGCCAACATGTATATGAGACAAATATCCCAATATTATGCATCTATAGCCAAATTTATGATATGTTCTTTGATAGTACATTGGGAAATTAAAATACATATATTTGCAACATATCTGAGAATTGTGATTGATTATGGACCCATGTTTATGAAATTATGTATTTAATGATATTATGCACATGCAACATATATTATCCCTCGGATATGATTTATTGGTGCCGGTGGAAATACATTTTGAAATAATGGAAATTTGAGCATATCGAATGACATTCAAAATCACATAAATTAGATAATAGAAAAATCACAAATCTCATCTAATTGGTTATACATCATAGCCTGAAGAGAATTGAATGGACCATTATATGATAAAAATTAAAAGGATAAAGACTACGACGCTAATAGTAGTCGAGAACGTGGGCCATGAATATTATTGAGATTGATGTGTTTATTTTAACAAATAAATCGAACTTTCATACCCACCGGAAGTGGATGGGAAAGTACTACAGGTATTGACAATTCTTAAATATACGTGAGAATGCGAGCAATACATACATATGTATATGATGAAGTAAATAAAGTCGATCAATGGTTTGACATTGCAACCGATTTGAAAGTTACTCAATATCCATGTCACCTAAAAGGAATATCTGACTTCTAAATTTATATAATCATGTAAATGATAAATGTTATACATCCTAAGCATATGAGAATGAAAATGAGCAGTTTGCACAAATTTATGATATCATATAGTGCATTGGAAATTTTTTATAAGAACTTTAGAAGTCAACAATATATATGGAGGCAATTCTGCTTGTTCTTATCATATATATATATATATATATATATATATATATATAATATCTTATATATATATAAATTTAGGTTACTTGTGAGTCCTATTGTTCCCTTATGGTGATTGGTACGCACCAATCGCCCATAGATGTAAACAAAATCAATAGATCCAGATAATCCCTTTGTTTAATATTAGTTCTTCTGCTATCCTTTTTATCCATCTTCCCGACGTTTAACACCCCCCACCCCCTTCACTACCGCTCCACATCCGCCACCCATCACGTGCCCCACTCTCACTATCGGAGGCCTCACCGCATCACAGTGGCATCGCCGGCGGCATCGTCAACGCCACATCCTTTAGCAACTGTCCACGCACTTCTATAACTTCTCCATCACCGATCTTATCGCTGATAGAGTAAGTTTTTGAAATTATAGTTCGATTTGTAGATCTGTAACTCAAATGTCGAATTTTGAGGGGAGCTGAGTAACTGTTAATGGCAAAGTTTTATATGCATTGGTCTTTCTGTCAACCATCGGTGTGACCGTGTGAGTGCTGATGTTGGTTGTCGAATTGTTGGTTGATATTGATTGGTTGTTGTCGAATTGTTTGTTGAGCATATGAGGAAGGTCGAGGTAGGTGAGTAACTATGATATTGATCGGTGTAGCTGCTAGTTTTTAATTGAATCTCCGGTAGCTGTTGTTTGGTGGACTAGAGTGATGGGCGTAAGTAAGGTAGATTTAGATGGTCTGATTGATGATGGAAGTGGAGGGGGTTGATTTAATAATCATCATTTGTTATCATATGAAGTTTTATAAAAGATATGATAAAAAATAATAAGAATAAGACTTGAATAACACATGATAACAAAAAAAAAAGTAAAAAATATATAAGAGTAACACTAGAATAACGCGTGCTAACAAAAAAAAAGTTTTAAAAAAAATATATAAGAGTAACTGGAATAACACGTCGTAACAAAAAAAAGTAAAAAAACATAATAAAAGAATAACACGTAGTAACAAAAAAAATATAAGAATAACACGTAGTAACAAAAAAAATAAGAATAACACCGGAATAATATGTCGTAGAAAAAAAAGGAAAAACATAATATAAGAATAACACTAGAATAACACCTTGTACCAAAAAAAAAACGAATAACACCAGAGTAACAGCACATTAACACAAGAATAACACCGGAATAACAGTACAATAACACAAGAATAACATCGGAATAACAGTACAATAACACAAGAATAACACCGGAGTAACCACACATTAACACAACAATAACACCGGAGTAACAACACGGTGACACAAGAATAACACCAGAGTAACAGCACGGTAACACAAGAATAACCCCGCAGTAACAGCACGGTAACACAAGAATAACATCGGAGTAACAACACAGTAACACAAGAATAACACCGAAATAATATAAGAGTAACACCGGAGTAACAACACATTAACACAACAATAACACCAGAGTAACAACACAGTAACACAAGAATAATACCGGAGTAACAACACAGTAACACAACAATAACACCAGAGTAACAACACAGTAACACAAGAATAATACCGGAGTAACAACACAGTAACACAACAATAACACCAGAGTAACAACACAGTAACAAAAGAATAACACCGGAGTAACAACACAGTAACACAAGAATAACACCGGAGTAACAACACAATAACACATGAATAACACCGGAGTAACATCACAGTAACACAAGAATAACACCGGAATAATATAAAAGTAACACTGAAATAACACGTGGTAACAAAAAAAAAATTAATGTAAGAGTAACACTTGAATAGTACAAATAACAAAATAAAGTTAAAAAAATAACATAAGAGTAACACTAAAATAACACGCGGTAACCAAATGAATTATGAGAACATAAGAGTAACACTACAATAACACTTTGGTAGTACCAACTCACCATAAGAACTCAACTCACGAGATCCCGCCTCTATATATATATATATATATATATATATATATATATATATATATATATACTATAAAATAAATACTCATAGTATAAATATTGAATAGTCTTGCTTATAAATATATAAGACATAAATTTATGTCTAACGTCACATAATTTATCTGGCCAGATGAAAATTAATTTATTAGTTTATTTAAATATAGCTAACCAGAAGAATAGCATGAAAAGTATATTCAACTAATAGTCGCCCCGAATTATATGCAAGTAGAACGTTGATACAAAATTATTAAAAATGTGACAATTGAAGCCATCCGGGTTCTCATTATACCCGTTTTGATAAACTAGAAGTTTATCTTAGAAAATAGACAATAAAGTGCTGAAAACGAAAACTCTTTCTTGTTGTTGTTTAATTGAGTGAATAACAAGACGCGCAAATGAGATTGATTATTATTATTAGAGATCTTACTGATAAAGTCATCCATTATTGATACTGTAGAAGTGGACAAAAGTCCACATAGAAAAATAAATTTCAGTGGCTGGAAGTCCACGCGTGCAATTTGATGAAGCACAATTTATTTTCAAATGGATAAAGCGATCTCTTTGAGGAATATTATTTCAGCACATAGAAAACCAACTGCGTAATATTGAACTCCCCGTGTTATGTTCTCCTGAAGAGAACCGGTTGATTAAAAGTTATAAAAAGATGATATTAGATGTGTTTAAGGTGGATATGAATATTTATTTCCCCCTAAATCTATCTATTGTTGATAGTTTTTACCACCTTAATTAAGGGGAGAATGATAAGGAAAAGCTGGTAAAAACAAACAAGTATGTTATCCCCAACTGGACCTGAAGTTCAGCGGTTTGTTTTCAATACAAAATACATCAAATAGAGGTTCATGGAATTAGAAATGATGGTATTCAGTTGGTTATGAAGGTGTATTATGATACCACTTTGATGACCTTATCAAAATGTGATATATTATTACATTGAAATCTATGATTTGATTATAGACAGATTACCTTATATGTGGTATAGTGAGCTATAACTTAGTCATAGAAAATATATGTAAAGAAAAATTTGATCTTGCCAAATTGAAAAGTAACCACACGTGAAATGTAGTGTGAGAGTCATATCGGTCCACATATTTTAAATAATAAGAAAGTGGCAAGCATGGGCAGTTGGTATTTTTATGGAGTAAATAAATTTGTATGTCGCTAAGGTGACATAGATATCTGAATTATAATAGATGGCTTATATATATAAAAGGGATGATACCATATATATTCAGATATCACTGATCAGTACTGACAATATTGCTAGATGTTGAAATTGTATCGATATGGTTAAGGAACCGATATGTATTTGCGCGCGGAGTTTAATGGACTATATAAATGGGGATCTTGTATATGAAAATGAAAATCCATTGTAATTGTCGACACAATTCATGATCAGAAATGAGCTCATAAACCTGAAGTCGGTCATAGACCTGAAGTCTATCTTAGACCTGAAATCCATTCATGTCATGAACATGAATATTGAAAAGAATACTGTACAGTTTGCATTATCGAGTCATCATTATGTGCATATAGAAAGTAAATTAATCATTTGCATGTTATCTTCATATTAATTACATCATTGTATTATTATATAACAAGTAACTTAGAACGTAGGTATACATCATATTCATGCACATGGTTGGTATTCATGCAAAGGAGTGTATTATAAATTATATCAAACTGATAGTGTGGTTGATCAATTGAGTTTCTGAAGCACTTATCATTAAATTTTTGAACCTCTACGCAGTGATTGGATATTGAACATCAATGCTCTTGAAGAGCTTAAGTGAAATAAGTAAATTTTATCTTAACCTGAAGTTTGAGCATCTATGAGCTGAGAATTTAGGTGATTATATACTTTATGCTAAATATATAGTAAGATGATTTGACAAGAAAGATAAATTATTTTTCAAATATTTTTTTAGTTAATAAACGAATTGATTCTCCGGAAGAGAATGAATTCAGGAATGATAACTAAACTCTTTTACCTTTGTCTAGGTTTTTATCCCAATGGGTTTTTTCTAACAAGGTTTTAATTAGATAGCATTTTGGGCACATTAATACGCTATAGTCATGATCATCATGATTGTTAAAATGTCAATTATTTTTAGACATATAATGTTAAATCATTTATTGAGGAGAAACCTTATCACTATTGCGGAAGTATTACCTGAAATGAAGATCAAGAATCATCATGAATGACTACATCCAAATTGTGAGTTCTAAAGACATATGAAGATTGATTTTTATCTAGGAATTCTACTAACTGAAGATATCAAGTTCAACAACTATGATGAGTTATATTCCACGATCAAGAAATTACATCAAAGCATAATTCATTTCCTGTTATGTCAAGTCTTGTAATCATCAGGGGGAGTAGACACGCGTTGTACTCCTTTTCCTTATCTATGGTTTTGTCCCACTGGGTTTTCCATGGAAAGGTTTTAACGAGGCAACTTGTTATGCGTGTTTGGAGATCAGCGTACTTTTAATTTCTTTCACTAGTGTTTTTCCCACGAGATATTTCTAGTAAGGTTTTCATCGAAGCATCTTTTTCAGGAATGAACATCAAAGGGGGAGTGTTATGAAAACTTATTATGGATGCACATAAGTCACATGTATTATGAGCACTTTTAAAAGCCTTTCAATGTAGGATGCTTCTAGATGTGTCTTCCTAGTGTCCTACCCCATAACCCCATTTTATCTCTTGTATATATATATCACATTCTACTAATGAGAAAGAGATATCCTAACTATCATGATCTTCTCAATATATATTATAACGAGTAAATTAATAATTACACCCTTTTATAAAACACTTTTCTAAAATAACTCCCTTTTGAAAACTTTTTAATAATTTACTCCCATAAAATGTTCTCAGATAAAAAATTGAACCCAAATGAACTTTAAGATGAAAATGTGTATTTTATGACCGATATACCCTTGTTTTGTTACTAACCCAACATTCTCATTTCTTGTTCTTATTTCCTCATCTCACTCACTCATCTCCCCCTCTCTCTCATTATCCCCCAAAAATTCCTTTTTTTAATGCCGATCAAAGTTAATTCTATTCAAATTGCTCAATATTCCAAATTCGTTACTGTATGTTTCCTCCTCCTACTCTTGTTTATTGTATTAATTTTGTATGTTTTAAACCCTTATTTCTTGGCTAATTAGTTTAATTTGACAAATTTTATTATTCATTGCCCTAATGGTAGTGTTTGTGATTCAAGTTTCTGATTTCTAACCCTAATATTGTTGTTTTGTAAGTTCAATTTCCGGGTTTGAAACCCAAATTTGATGAACAAAATTGGGGGAAAAGATGAACCCTAAACCGCACCACTAAGATAAACACAACTAAAGATCGATACTATACTTAGTACAAATTACAATAGAAATAAAAGTTGAGATAGATGAAGAAGAACATAGGAGAGAGAAGACAATAATGGTTTATAAGGTAGGATAGTGAAGACAACAATGGTTTATAAGGTGAAATGAAGAGAATGAAATTGGGGGAAGATAACAATGGTTTATAAGGTAGAGGAAGAGCATTTTCGTCCGAAAAATAGACTTAAAACCTGAAAATTCAAATTTTGATGGAAATTGTAACGGAATAGTGCATTTGGGTGCAATTTTTGACCTGAAAACATTTTATGAGAGTAAATCATTAAAAAGTTTTCAAAAAGGAGTTATTTTAGAAAAGTGGTTTATAAAAGGGTGTAATTATTAATTTTCATATTATAAGACAATACCTAAAATGACTCGAATTAACCAAAAAATGTGACATATCCAAACAAAGTCAACTGACCAAAACCCGACCCAAATGACCCGCCTGTCAAGCAGTCATCATACTCCGTAGCCCGTACGTAGATGATAGTTTAGAATTGACATGAGCAAGACATTTCTAGTCTCGGCTGTCTGTGCATTTAATATGTGCGGCGTTTAATAATTGTTTCCTCATCAATCTCGATATATGGAGTATTACCAAAGCCTCATCATTTAGTCATTTACCAACCTCCCTCCTACTCTCCTACCAATATAAACCTCCATTGTTGTAATAAAATACAAAACGCAATAAAAGAAGGAGATGACGAGGCCGAAAATCTATCTATTTGGAGACTCCATAACTGAAGGATGCTTCAATGATGATGGTTGGGGTGCTTCACTTGCCAACCATTTCGCCCGCACGGTACTCACACCAACCCTTCTATATTAATATTATATCTCTATCAACATATTTTTTTTTTTCCCTTTTTTTGCTTCCTTTTATATGGGTTGTGCGTCTGCATGTTTTTTATTTTTGTTTTTATCTACATGTTACAAAGATTAAATGTTTTATGGGATCCAAGTATCCACCTACTTTTGTTTACCTTTAGTTTTGACACAAAGAGCTAGTGACCATTATTAGATGACAAGTGGTCATATTACCCATTAGAAACATGCCGATTATATAATGGTAAACAAAGGAATAGACACCCAAAACTGGAAAACATAAACAAATGACCGGGAGGGACGAAAGGAACAGTTATCAATAGAGTAACCTTGAAGCTTTTCATGACTTTTGGACCTTCAATTTTAGTTGTCCCCCATTCTGTATTTTTGATTCTATTTATATGGGTACTTCATGTTTAATCATTTTTATCCGATGATTTTATATATTGGTCTATGAAAGTTTGATTTTATTTTTATTTTCAAATTTGCATATGGCAGGCGGATATAGTGGTGAGAGGTTACAGTGGGTACAATACAAGGTGGGCAGTCAAAGTATTGGACAAAGTTTTTCCGGCCAAAGATAATGAGACGGCACCAGTGGCCGTGACGGTATTTTTTGGAGCAAATGATGCATGTCTTCATGATAGATACGCTTGTTTTCAACATGTGCCTTTGGATGAGTACAAGAACAACCTTGTTTCCATTTACTCTTTTTTCAAGGTAACCAAAATCAAACGTTTCCATCTATCAAGATTGTCTTTTTATTTCGCTTGTTTTAGTTGCTGTTGTTCTAGCTTGGGCGTCACAAAGTGCCAAGTGGTACCGAGTCTCGGTTTCACCATCTCACATGCGCTTATGTAGGGCCTATCATTTTGATGGACCCTATATGTTGTATTTGAGAGGGTGGTAGAGAGTCACTTATTATATGCTTACCTTGTTCCGACACATTGGGGTGGTTGCTGTTATTTGTGGAAGTAGTGGTTTGGTTTGGTAAGGAGCTTCATTATATTACTAATTGGGTTGTTTAGTGTAAAATATAAACAATGGCTGTCATTTATCACCGGCAACAACTTGTATTTTTTGACAAGAAAGGTGAAAGTGGTGGGTGTTTGAGCTATATATGGCCAACTCGCATTATCGTTAGTAAGGATCCTCTCCATTTCTCAAATATTACTTATTAATGGTTTGGATGAAATCTGAGCCCGGTCGATCGGACGGTTGTCGATTTACTTAAGAATGAATAGGTAAATGAAGGAGATTGGAATATACTTTCTCCCTTCAACTCCACTCTAGCACTTTCATTTTTGCACACTATTCATGAGTCGGCGTCTAATTGCAATTTTCTCTCAATATATAAGTGAAAATATATTCATGTGTGATCTTGTTTGATTCGTCTTTAGGAGTACATTATTGATATCCAACTTTTATAATTTTTGCAAACACGTAGCTAACGATATTTACCGCGTAAAACACGTCTCGGCAAACGTGAAAAAATAATTTGGTAGAGTGGAGTTGAATGGAGTAAGTGTAATATAATAGTGTTTGGGAGAGGAAATGGACCAAAAAAAATGGAGATGATCCATTTCCCATTATGGTGGCATGCCTACTATTACGCTATTTTGAAACTTGGCAAATTCTCATTTAAGACGGGTGATTCGTCTTAAGCTTAAGACGGATCAAATTTGTCCATATGGGGGTGAATAAGACGAAAGCAGAAAGCATAGGAAAAAGTAAAAGATTTGTCCTATATGCAAATGTGGGATTATATTTGACCCGTTTTAATATTAAGTCGGATACCTCCGTCTTAACTCTTAAGGAATACTAGTTGTTGGAACTTTAGGTTGGAGGAGTGTAAGACTAATAGATTGCACCACCTTCCCAATTGGTTCGTCTTGATGATGTTCTTGTTTCAGCTAGTGTTGAGTAAGACAGTTCAATACAAGTGTTAGGCTACCCTCAACCGTGAACATTTCCATTTTGTTGTTCTTTTTTTCCCTCTCTCGTAGAAACCAGGAGAATTTTCGTACCTAAAGAGTAGTTTTATATGCATTGAGAGAGATGAAACATAGCCTCTCTGCTATTTTAATTGTTTTTATTTCACTTTCCCTATCCCCCCTCTCTCGAGCACCTGTACAAAAATGTGTTGACCATGTATTCTCCTCAGCATTCAAGACAAAACTATTAAGTAAAACAGGCAGGTTTAGGGAAGAGGAATTGGAATCCTTTAACCCTGACCTTAAGTGGCGATGTAGCATGCATTGTAGTTACATTGCTCTATTGAGCGTATTGGATATACTATTGTAGTATTGTGTTAGTGAACATTGAAGCATAACCTATATGTCACTATCTCAGCTATACAAATATTTCGAATATTAATTAAATTGGAGAACAGTTATTTGAGAAACAGCATGTTCTGGAGAAGTCCCGAGTAAAGAGAAGTTTAAAAAGATTTATGAGTAATATAGATCCTAATTGATTTCGATATTTTCGGTAGTGCAGCGTGGTTTAGACCCAATGCATAATAGTAATGATGCAATCATGTTAGCGATTATGTCTGTGTGATGAAGTTTATTTTAATTTAGAGCCAGTCCATGTGTGAAAAAAATAACTGGATGCATCATACTCCCGGACAGCACAATCTTCGTACATGTTCCTTATGTCTGAGTTAGAAGAACTCTTAGTCCACTACCCATCATATATTCGTTTCAATATGTATATTTGATTTCTGTGTCGCGATCCAAGGTGTATGTAGACGGTTTGTGTGTGTGTGTGTGTGTGTAAAGGGCGTTGCATCTGCAATCGCAATACTGATGGGTTTAGAACTTTGTCGGTTAGAACTTCTCATTAGACCTTTGTCGGTTAAGTTAGCAGCTCGCTTCTATGTAAATTGTAAATGCTCCTATATCCGTTTTCTCTTTTCCCTTCATGTCTCTTAATTGGTTAGCTGGCATGCGCCCATTTAATTTGATAGAGTCACCAAATCAGAGAGAGATTTATCTTGGTTTCTAAGGACTGTAAAGTAAATTTGGATGGTTGAGCTGAAGAGTCCAAATTTGTAAGTGCAATCTGACAGGAGTCCTACTTCTAGAACATTGAGTGAAAATTGTCAATGGAGTAAGCGAAGTGGGCATTGCAAGACATTAATTATCGCCATTTCTTGCTAAAACGTCATTTCTTTGGCTTGACATATTTGTGCATATTGCTGCTACATTTGGTGCATGTCATTCTCAACGCGCTTTTCATTTTCACAAAGAGAAAGGAGTGCATGAAGTGTTACATTTTATTCGATATAATGCATTTGGATTTTAATAATCGACCAATCATGTGGTTTTGGATTTTGGCTTCTAATGTTTGTTATATGTCATATATACAAATACAATGTGCTCAATTAGAAATTGACTTGGTGGACCGGAGTTTGTCTAGAATTATGCATTGCTTATGTAGTTGTGGGTTCCAGAAAATTGTACTTTTGCTCAAAACACATGCTTTGCATGAAACATCCAAATAGTCTACCTTTCTCGTTGCTATTATAATGGGAAATATATACTTTTGTGCCACTTTTAATTGTCTTCTTTTAAACTGGCACCTAATGATACAAAACTTTTCTATTTACCATTATGTGTACCTAGAATTAATGCATCATGGTTAGATTAGAGAATATTGAGACTTGAGAGTTTTTTTTTTTTTTTTTTTTTTTACAGAAGTAAATGATAACGTTTTACATTTTAATAGCTCTTACCGCTAGGTTATGAGCCATTAAATTACAAGATCGCGGGACAAAACTAATATAAAGGCAATGAAAGGATACACTAATAGAATCAATTTCTTCAAGAATATGTCTGTTTCTGTAATCCGGCTTTGAAAGTTTCAGGATTTGAGAGATTGCCCTTGAACAGTCGGAAAGGATGAGCACATGAAGAAATCCACAGGAAACAGCCCATCTCAGCCCCTCCATAATAGCCTTAATTTCCGCTTGTTCCGAGGTTTGAGAGAACACATGACATATGATAGTAGAGGTTTGTGTACCGTCATACTTTTTAAGGACCCATCCAAAACCCGAAGCTAAAGATGGGTTCCAAGCCGCATCAACAAAAAGCCTATCAAGATGACAATCGGAAGAACACCCGATTAGATTAAAAAGAGCCCCTCTAGTAATTTTCTCCTCCTCTAATCCAGTAATGTAACTTAAGGGACGCTCCACAATAGATAATGATTTTTTATTAGCACAACTAGCCATTGCAGAAGCAAGAATATTTTCGTAGAAGAAAATAGCATTGTCCAGCCCTAATGAATTCCGAAACACAGCATTATTCCGAGTGATCCAAATAGACCAGATAGTGGAAAGAAAAGACAGAATTTTGAAATCCTTTTCCTCACTTTTGGCCAGGAACCGAATCCAATTTATGATTCATATTCGTATATCAATACCACCATCCAAATCCGTTTTAATACCCAAATTACTCCCTGCCCACATTCTCCTAGCAAAATGACAATCTCTAAATAGGTGTGCAGACGATTCAACGATTTGGTCATTACAAAGAAGACAGCACGTATGGATACCCACTCCTCGTTTCTCAAATTCACTACCCACTGCCATCGAATTGGTTATGATTCTCCAAATTAGAATAGTCCAAGATTTAGCTCCTGGCAACCTCCATAAGAGCTTTTTGAAGAAACTCTTGCAATCTAAAGAGACTCTGGTTTTATCTTTAACAGTAGCGGAATTTTGCCAAATCTTAGACAGAATTTTAGAGTAACCACTTTTAACAGTGTAACCGCCATGAGAAGACAAACTCCAATAAAATTTATCTTCCTTAGTCGTCTGCGAAATAGGAATAGCAAGAATTTTAACTACCGATAAAGGAATGAAAAAAGCATGGATCATATCAGAACACCATCCGAAACCAGGTTCGATAAGATTTTTAATCTTTAACCCCGAAATGGAAGGGGATCCATGCAGAAGGCTAGGGTGGGTAATCACCATCAACCCATTTGTAGTTCCAAACAGATAGTTCAGAGAAGGGACCCACTTGCCAACCAATATTATCTTCAAACACTTCTAAACCCCATAAAACACCTTTGCCAATCCAGTTTACATTTCTAGAGGCGCTCCACGTACAGCAGGGATCATTACCAGCAATACCACTTTTAAACTTATCCAGATTATATTTCAATCCAATAGTACGACTGATAAGGGAGGTAGAAGATTGAAGAATATTCCATCCAGATTTAGCTAGGAGGGCTTTATTAAAACATTAAACCTTGCGAATACCAAGTCCGCCCATACCTTTAAGGTTGACTGAGAAATAACTTACTACACCAGCTGATACCCTGAGATTTCTTCAGACCTTTCCACCAAAAATGTGACAGAAGAGAATCAATTTTTAAAGCCACACTTACCGGTAGTTTGAAAACCGATAGAATAAAAGTTGAAAGAGAAGAGAGGATAGACGAAATCAATGTGAGTCGACCAGCTTGTGATAGAAGAATACCATTCCATGAAGATATACGCTTAGAGATACCATCAATTAAATGACGGAAGATAAACTTTTTAGAAATACCCCTGTCAATTCCAATATCAGTAGGAGCTCCTAAATATTTTCCCATTGTTGAAGTTCCATTAACATCAAAAATTTCATAACAGTCTTTAGCAAATGATAAAGTTGCATTAGGGCTTACCAGGATGGCAGACTTACTCTTATTAATCACTTGTCCTGAAGCCTTACAATACTGATTTATAATTTTATTCAAGGCCCGACAGGAATTAGAATTACCTTCTATGAAAAAAATAGAGTCATCAGCGAATAAGAGGTGAGAGATAGCTTCCGATTTTTTCGACATCTTAATCCCTTTAAACAATCCATTCTCTTCAGCACATGAAATATTCTGGGATAGGATTTCTGTACATAGAACAAAAATATAAGGAGACAAAGGATACCCTTGTCTTAAACCACCTTTAGGGATTATCCTCTTAGAAGGAATCCCATTCACCAGGATCTCATATGAAACAGACGTAGTACATTTCATAATAAGAGAGACAAATTTTGGAGGAAATCCAAGAACAGAGAGAGAACCCTGGATAAAATTCCAGCTCATACGATCATAGGCCTTGCTCATGTCAGCCTTAAAAGCCATTTTTTGCTTTTTCCTTTTCTCGGAACTAGTAATTGAATGGAATAGCTCATTTGCGATTAGAATATTATCAGAAATACTTCTCCCAGGGATGAAAGCATTCTGATATACTCCGATAACCTTGCCAATGATTTTCTTCATCCTATTAGTAATGCATTTTGTGATTATCTTCATAATATTATTGCATAAGCTAATAGGTCTATAATGTTCTACTATTTCCGGGGAAGAGATCTTAGGGATTAAGGTAATAAAAGTTCGATTCAATTCCTTCAGAATATGGTTACCATTAAGAATACCAAGCACTGCTGAAATAACGTCATTCTTAATAAAGTGCCAACATTTTTGATAGAAAATAGCAGGAATCCCATCCGGACCAGGAGACTTCAGCGGGCCAAGTTGGAGAACAGCAGTTCAAACCTCTTTAGAAGAAAACGGTTTATTTAAATAATCTGTATCATCCTGATTCAGTTTGGAACTAATTTTACTAAAAACAGGACATTCAACGCTCATGAAGTCATCAAATGACAGAAGATCCGTATTAGTCTGAAATAACTCCGAATAATAATTATCAAAAGAACATCTGACGATCATTTCCTCAAAGCACCACTGCCCCTGATCCAAGATAAGCCCCTTAATGAAATTCCGCCCAGATCTGCCCTTAACATGATTAAAGAAATATTTTGAACACGAGTCACCCTCATTAATCCATTTAATTTTAGCACGTTGCTTCCAGAATAATCCAATAGACGCTGCAAATTCTCTGGCCTTAGAATCCATTGTAAGGAAGTAAAAAATATCACCATTAGAAGAGCCCATCTCAATTCCCTTTTCCAATTCCTTATCAAAATCAGTCCATTTGCAATTCCATTTTGATTTCTTTGTTAAAGTCCATTTTTTAATACCAGAACGGGCTCTTGATAATTTTCGGACAAGACAAAAAGCAGAGGATCCAAATACAGGTATCTTCCACTCCGTTTGGACTTGAAGTAAACAGTCTAGATAATCCAAACTCCAAGCTTCAAGTTTATAGGGTCTTCCTTTTCCTAAAGTTATCAAATCAGAATCAAAGATAATTGGAGCATGATCAGATATCTGTATAGGTAGATGGAGGACTCCCGAATTAGGAAACAAGTTGACCCAATCCCACGATCCCAGAGCCTTATCCAACCTTTCAAAGATTACATCTCCTGAATTTCTTTTATTGCACCATGTGAACTTAGGGCCTTTAAAAGGAATATCCATAAGATTGTGCGATAGTTTCCAGCTCCTAAAAAACTCAATACCCCGTATAGGGCGAACAGATCCTCCAAATTTGTCTTCCTGATATTCCACTTGATTGAAGTCACCAAATAAAATATATGGTTTAGAAAAGGAGTCCAACCATATACTTAATGAATTCCAAATAGGTTCCCGTTTGTGCCAAACAGATTCGCCATAAATAAGACAAAGATACCAAGAAACCTCATTACCTTGCATAACTTCGACAATGATAAAATTTTGACAGACCCATAGTAAACGATACATATCTGAACTTCTAAAACCAAACCATAATCCTCCTTTTGATCCTAATGCATCAATCCCAAAACTATAAGGGAAGGTATTCCTAAAGATAAGATCAACCGACACAGTACTACATTTTGTTTCACTTAAAAATAAAAATTCAAAGAAACTAGACCCTAGGATCGCTCTTATTTTCGGAATAGTAGGGGCGAGCGGATTATTAAGATCCCTACAATTCCAAGAGAGCCCCTTCATAGAGCCCCTTCATGGAGCACTAGGGGATTAAGAAAGGTCAATCCCCGCAACACCATTATCATCAGATTCTTCGGAGCTAGAAATAAACATTTCGAAATCTTTGATACCAATATGGAATCCACCATGGACGCCACTTGAAGAGGCCACTTGATGCTCTTGAAAACTTACTGCTTTCTTAGGTTTTGAAGTAACACTATCAAAGTCTTCATCATAAGAATAAAGCTCATTTTTCCGAGCTGATAAGCATCCAGGGGCAGAAAAAGCTTTCCTCTTACCCCCCTCTTTTGGCACTACTACAGCATCAGACACTAACTGAAGATTCTTGCCACAACTCCACGCTTCACGCAGACGCTTAATACATTTACCCTTTCCAAAGCTTCCAGAATCTACGACTGCATCATCACTCAGCATATTAGGAACAGGGGGCAACTCCAAAGAGGTCACACCTGGCTTAAACTCTCCCAGACAATCAGCAGCCTCATCTTCTTTACCAGCCAAAAAACCAGAAAGAACATGATCCAGAGGGGGAGTCTTAGTCTTGACAGCAGGAGAACACTTACCACCAACATTAAGAGAATAACAGGGTTCACTCATACCATAAATAATGTTAAGACTAATCCTAGGAGGATAGTCACTAGCACAGCTTCTATTCTCACCCCCTTCTTCCCCTAAGGACATACCAGTATCACCAATTAGGGGGCTCAGGTCCTCCACTGCATCACAAAAGGAAGAGTCCTTTGAAGAAGACAATTTCATTAATGAAGAACTAGAGGAGTCAACAAGACTATTGATATCATCAGCAGCAGGGGAATCAATTCCAGTATCAAAACCAAGAGCAAGATTCAGATTAGCAGAAGAAGAAATCTCTTCATTTAGATTTGCGACATGATTACCCTCAAAGGCAGAGACAAGTCCATGAGCAGGAGCAACATCAACCCCATTAAGATTTATTCCAGGATTGTTGAGACTTCCATCAGCATCAGTATGAACAACCTGGTCGGTCTCCACGGAGAAATTCAGATTTACTGTAGGATCTATAGCTTCAAAATGCTCAGGAGAATTCACTGGTTCATGATAGAAAAAGGGCAAGATAGGAGGAGCATCAAAGACCTGGCCATATCCTTGACCTTCATTATCCAGCTCAATAATATGATGGCTAGATTCCACTCTAGCCCTAATAGACCCAAGAATAAAAGCTTCCTGATTGAACTCATACTCACATTCTCCATGCCCCGCATGACCCTCATAGGGATCCCCAAAGATCCAATCTTCATTCTGGTTAGAAGGCAATTCAGAAGGACCACCTTCATTACTTCTTCCACCCTCATCAACAGGCAGATTAGGGCCCTCACTGACCTCAGGAACCCCCTTTACAGCAGAGGGGCCAGGAACACAGTTGTCATTTCCAGTATACGCAATCCCTTCCATCCCATTGACAGCATAAATAGTAAAATCCCCATGATCAATATCATTACCAGAGTGAAGGGTCCCTTCTACCTCATGAAATCCATTACAGTTTTCCTCATTGATAGGACCCAGAATAGTCCCATTCATAACACCATTTGAGACAGCCTCCATTGGGTGAGCATCCCTCAGCCCATGATGATTTCCATACTCAGAGTCATCCCTCATATTAGAATGGTTGGTATGATTTCCTTCATCCTCCATACCATCACTCATCTCCCCATTTTGATTATTCTCACGCGATAATTGAGCATTAGCTTCCATCATAATGTTATCTCCTCTCCCATTTTCATAAATAACCGGATAGGTAAAGGGAAGCGTATGAATAGCAAACTCCATACCTGGATAAATACGCCCACCATCAACAAGCCCAAGATCAAAGTCTATCACCCTTTCAGGAAAGAAATCAGCTGGAGCAGAAACACCATCTTGACATCCCAGTCTTACTCTAGAAGTAGCATATCTAGTGGTAGATGGCAGGGCTCTTAGATCAAGATTGAACATGGTATAATTATATCTATTTTGGAACATAACAAAGCCACGATCATAAGTCCTTTCAAGAGTGTTGTTAATATTAGAGATAATACTCGCATTGCTATCAGAACAGAGAGAAACCTTATGCCCAATTTTGCCACATCGAACACAATACTTAAACACCTCTTCATATTTAAACTGAATCCAGAGAAGATTATTGCCACCACAAAGTAAATAGAACCCAGGAATAAGAGGATCATTTAGCATAATACTAACTCTAATCCTTAAATAATCATGATCTGGGACTGTACCAAACTCCTCTACAGAGAAATTCCCCCCAAATAGTTGACCGGCTATATTTGCTATGTTGGAGTTCAGAAATTCAAAAGGAAGACCACAAATTCGAACCCATATTTTAGCTGTTGGAAATCTGACAGAGCGAGGGATCATGCCCGGCATCCATTTTTTCAGCACCATAAGAGCACCATCCAGAACAATAATATTGCGATTCAGCAGCTCCTGAAGATCTTGAGGACTTTCAAAGTAAATAGCATAAATGTCACCCACTCTATGAACAGAAGTATGACCTCTAGTCACCCAATTATCTTCAATCATCCTATTAACATTGTAAGCTCTAAAAAGCCTATAATCAACCAGAAATCCCAGTAAACACTTACTCCAGAATCTGAAGGAATTCCCCAAAAGGTCTGGATTAGGGGAGACAATTCCTCCAGCTCTAGGGTACCTCCATTCATTAAATAGCTGAGGATTAACTTCACTCTCATTCTGAAAGTTTAAATTGTTATGAATATTCTCTTGATCCACATTAAATTCTTCTGAGAAATAATAATAATGAGGCTCCATAAAGACTAACAGATAAAGAAGAATAGAATAGATAAGATAATAATATAAGAATGATTGCAGGAAAAGGATGCGCTGAAAGAACAGAGCAATAACTCCTTAAATAGACCAGAAACCGTAGCCTTCAAGGACCTGCAAAACCAACATTATAGCGAAGATAAAAGCAATGATAATAAAATCTAAACAGGTATTGGTCTCTAGCTTATTATCCAATGAAGATAGCCCTAATAGAAATGATTAGGAATATTATCCACACGCAAGCCATAATCAAGCCAATAAGAAGCCTATTAGGGAATGATTAGGCTAAAAAGAAGGCATAGAAGAATGGGGAAATCAGAACATGCAGAAATTCCCAAAACCAAGATTGCCTTGAGCCCCAAGGTAAACTATGATTGGGCAGGAAAACGCAGAGACGGAAAACCCTTAGAACATCATCATTATAATCCAGGAATCCAAAGAAACTAAAGGCATTCCGATAGACTATATCTGAAAATTAAGAAGAAGCATAGGAATTGGCCTTGAAATCCAGGCTTTTTGAGAAGCTTTTGTGAATCGACAAAGAGAACTCTCAGAAGAGAGAAAGGCCTTCTCTCTAAATTTTAGAGAGAGAAGTAATACGGAGTCCAACATTCCTCAATCGACACTGAAAGCTCTTATAACAAGTCTACAGTTAGAGAATATTCTCCATTGATACGGCGACACTGAAATGGCGACACCCTCTCACATATTTTTATGTAGGTCCACCATTTTAGTGGTCCCTTACGTAGAGTCCCACCATTTTAGTGGTCCCCTACAAATACATGTGAGAGCGTGTCGCCGAACCGGTTGTCGCTATCTCATTTTCCTTCTCCAAAACTTTTAGCAAATGCATATGGTTATTGAACGATATGCTGACTACTTACAGAAAAAAAAAAAACGGAAGTAGAAGTCTGACATTTGTACTTAGCTATGTGAACCGTGGAGTATTACTTAGTTCTTGAGGGCTGAAGCTCTTTATTTCGATCTATGATGTAGGTCCTAGTCATGTAAATCATGTCTACATTTATGTCACTCCGACACTTTACTTTGGTTGCGTGTGCGTGTCGGACAATTGGAATGTAAGACACGAAACGACACTCTTACACTTCATGTTAGACCAAAAAAATTGAAAAATTCGCACAAATTAGCCGTGTCCAACACGTCCGACACCATGTCGTGTCACACACTCGAAGATGAGTTTGAGTAACATAGGTGTACATATAGAAAGGATGTTCTAGTTGTCATTTACTGAGACTAGATAATACAAATACTGACCATTAAAATGTTGGTGTTGGACATGAACATGCAACTAAAGTGAACCGTCGAAGTAAGGAACACGTGAATAACCAGAGCATTTTATTCTTAAAGCTGTCCATATGTATTTTTACTGCAACAAATTGAACGAATTCTGAATTTTTATAATGCAGAAACGATGGCCAAATGCTACCATCATCTTCATCACGCCGCCTCCAATTGATGAAGCTGCACGTTTGCTGTAAACCCCCTGCCCGAGTTTCCCTTTCAACTACATTAACTTTTCAGTATTTTGATTTCATGAGACAGGTATTGATAACATCATCATTCACTTAATACAATGACTCGTACAGAAATCCTTACATTGAGAATCCATCTGGCCTGCCTGAGAGAACGAACGAGGCTGCAAGTGCCTATGCTAAAGCATGTATTGATATTGCTAAGGAATGCGGGGCAGCAGTAGTGGACATCTGGACTAGGATTCAGGAATTTCCTGACTGGAAAAATTCATGTTTAAGGTACTTTTTAACTTCTTATATGTAGAAGTTGCGAGTTAGATGGTAAAGTATCTACTCCCTACGGTCAACACCAGACTACCCCACCTAACACACACACCACCGCCGCCAGTACCACCTCACCACGCCCACTCCAAAAAAATTCTAAATAAAAAAGAGGAAAAAATCTTATACAGCTTACAATGTCGTAGCAAATTCTGTTTAAGACAGTGAAGAAGGCAGAAGCAATGTGTGAATTTTTTTTAAAGATCTTTTGGGGTAAGAAATTGTAATATTTTGAAAATTTGGTTGTAAGACAATCTCTCAAATGAGTGGGTTTCCACCTAAGACGGTTCATCCTTCCAAAAGAATAAGCGGTCCATTGTTCTTAAAAACAAATACGACGAATAAAGTGAAATTCTTCAACCTATAGGCTATCATGGAGGATGGGAGGGGACTGAGTTTGCGTATAGAATCGACAATCTGTATCAATTAAACTCCACACGCATCTTAACATCAATATAGTTCAACTTGTCTCTCTACATTTTTTTATTTAACCTTCGAATTCATCTAAGCTTGAAAATGACCTGACTTCAGATGTTTGGACCATGTTGCTTACTTCACTGGCATTAATAAAAGTTGACCTTCAAACTCAAGTCTGAGAGTCTGGATAAAGTGAGCCTTGTGCATTTTTTGACTGACTAAACCCAAGCACTAAATCTGCAGTGATGGATTGCACCTTGCTCAGAGCGGCAACAGGATCGTCTTTGAGGAAGTTGTTGCGAAGCTAAAGGAGGCCGGTCTAAGTCTAGAAAAGCTCCCTACTGAGCTTCCACACTTTTGCGACATTGACCGTAATGACCCTCTCAAATCTTTTGAAAACTGATGCTATTAATTTCCAGGTGGCAGAACTATTTTTATATCAGTTGACAGTTTTTTGTTCAGGATGTCACTTATGTTTATTTATAGAAGATTCACCACCTATGAACAGACAGTATGCCATATATTTTTCAAACAGTAATTCCAGTGGAATACATGTATTGTTATTCTCGGATTTTTAAACTGCAACTCTTGGATTTGTTGTGTACTTCTGCTCCCTATATGAGCAGGAGTGCCTTAAAAATTGAAAAATGGCATGTAGAGAACAGGCAAATCAGGAGGCCTGAGTTTAAAATCATAGAAATCCACCTTTGGAGTGACTCGACCTTGTTGCTTGTGTTTGTGATCGTCTCCTACTCGGCTACATGTAGAATTATACGAAAGAAACTACTAATGAATCTGCAACCTTTCTCGCCTAAGTAAACAATACAACAAGTAGAATGCCATTGAGGCGAGAAGTAAGATTTGTGCCATTTACCTAACAAAGCCTCTACTCAGGGTCAGTACTTGCCCCGTTCTTCATCGTGGACTAGGTTTTGGAACTAAACTTGCTCCATTTTTCTAATCTAAGACATTATCCACCTTTTTTTTTCGTTTAAAAGTTGTATACAACAAACTTAAAATCAGTCTCTGTTGTGCTGTATCATTCACGCGACTTTCATATAGGACGAAGTTAAATTAAAAAGCTTCTTAAAATTTATCAAATACACTGTAGGTTTTATATGAACTTGCGGTAGTATCTCGCCAAAAAATAAACACCTATGTTTTATCTTCTTCTACTAGTAATATTACAAGGAACCAAGTATGTTTGTATGATGTCAATTCATAGAATTCTTGGAGCCAGCTTCCAAACGAAACAAAGTTGAGGCAAAAATCTGGAAGCCAAACTTGTACTCCGTATAAGGTTCAAGATATAGGCTAATACATTAATGCACGAGCGATTTTAAACCATTCCATATAGGGATGTTGATAAAGTTAATATAATAAAATATTTGACATTTTCAAATCAAACAACGAAGAAACCTTTACAGTCTATACAATCCCGTCATAGTGACAGTTTTATGCAGACGAACGATGACAATAATCTCCTTCTCTACTAACATGTGCTGCAACTTCATCTACATAGCTACATAACAGCAAGTAAAACAGTACCTTCATAAAGAGTAAGAGCAATATTCATGAAAGTTCCATATAGCACCAGATACCAAAACAAACTTTCATAGCAATGTACGGATAATGGTAGCAGACCACGGCTTTCTAAACAAACTCAATTATCGTGCCCTAATATTGCTAAATGCAGCAGCAGTGTTTTTTTAAAGTTCTACAAAGCATTTGTAATGCACTGTTGCGGCCATTGCTGGATGAATGAATGAAGACATACACAGGGGTCCTGGGATACAGAGGATAAATTACAGATATTCAATGGAACAACCCATACCATTTTTTCTGCTTCCACCACTGGTTGCAGCCTTGATTTAAAACCGTGGAAGGAGCGGATCGGAGCGATACCTAACCAAGATAAATAATCACCTAACTCCAACAACAGCCTTTCATGTACAGGAAAAGGCTGGAGGAACTGAGCACAAAGAAAGTTTAAGTCAAGTAACATGTCCAATTGCCAATGTTATGTTTGCCTCAATTAGTGCTCCTCAAATCAGTGGCAGCTCTTGGAGCGAAAAAATTAGAGGGCCAAGGTCTGAAGTTTTTACCGCAAATATAAAATATTCACCAGGGCCAACTACTTTAAGTCTTGAATATAACCAGCCAGGAAACTTTCGAAAGGATGAACTAAAAATAATTGCGAAGAAAACAAGGGAACTGACCGACCAGGAGGAATCCTCAGAGCTGGGCCTGGCGGGCCATAGAGGTAATCTAAACATGCTTTACTCGTAAATCTTTGAAGTTCCTTATGGGAGAACCATCGGTTGGCTATAGGATTGAAGCAACAGTGGCACCTTTTACAAGAAGCATTGATAAAAGATGCAAGGAAATGCCCAATTTGAAATTCTCATTCACTGTTAGCCAATAAACATAGTTCTGTAAAATATTGTAAAATAATAACAGGGTTGAGCCATGAAAAGATTGCTTAGCAAGGTAAATCCTCTGTTTGTTTAATTTTAAGGCATTTCAGAGTCATCATCAACATTTTTAGGAACCTTAAAAAATTTATGATTTTGCTCCAGAAATGATGGAGCTTTTTGGTAAACAACTGCTGCAGCTCGAATCAAGATCCCGGCAGTTAAACCCCATATTAAGAACTTTTTGCCATCAGTTTCATAATCGAAATAATGAACTATATACTTGTGTCCAACCCATTCTCTTTCTTCCGCTCTTCGATTTTCATCCTGAATCGAGATTCAAAAGAATTTTTATCAGGGGTAAAAAAAAGAAACAGTTTCAAGGAAAACACTACTGCATTACTACCTACATACCAAATTAACTGTCCACCAGGCATCAGTTGACTTCAGTAGTCAACCGACGGCAGCTTTGATCATTAATCTCTCTAAATATATAAAAAGAATCTAAAATATGTGATGATTAATTTATCAAACAATGAATTTCATATAATCATTTTTAAATGTTGTAAGTTGGAACTGATGTCTATTTAAAAAAACATCGAAAGACAAATGGGTCAAAATAAACGGGACAGTAGTTCTGAATAACCTTGAGGAACATCTCCAAGGGTGCATCAAATACTGCTTCTACTTCTGCAGCGTTTGGAGCAGGCTTGAACGCCTCCTTGTCAGGTAGTATTGCGATAACGGGTACCACTCTTAAGAGATGCTGCACACATGACCAATAAGATTAGCTTTGGTAAAATTGACCAGACCCAAATGACTTGAAATCCACATTGACCTGACCGGTCCGATCTGAATGTTTCTTTCCCCAGACTGACCCTTCTGCCTAAATAACGAGATAACAGCACGCCCGAAATAGACCCTAACTCATGTGATCTAACCTAACCCTATTTGGTTCGAATGCAATATAATTCAAGTGACCCGGATTCAAACTGACTCAACTTGTATGATCCGTTCATGACCCGTTTGCAGAGTCTAAAAAAGATGAATCTTCAGACCAAATACTTCAGGTTCTCAAATAAGTTGTTTTCTTAATCTATAATGACTAATATTCTCTGTTTTTTTTTATTAATTTAGAACTATGTCGAGAATAGGCATGGCGAACTCCAACCTAAACACAAGTGCAACAACCATGGGATTATGGGAAAAAATCATGACAGTGAACTCGTTTTTTTGTAAAGAAACAAGCATGACAATGAGACCACCAGCATATACATAAGGGAAGGGCTGTCGGGACCACCAATTTTTTTTACAACAACTATATACTCAATTGTCACAGGAAGCATAACCTTTATCTACTGGAAAGTACCTATCACGGGAAAAAGGGTGGGTGACTGATTGACCTGGTATACGTTGTTTGCACGCTATCACATATACAGGAAGCATAACCGTCTACGGGTTCCCTCGTCATGTCAAAAACAAAAAGACACCTATCAGTGTTTTTAAATTTTAAGACAAGGGTAAGGCTGTGCATTGAACCCTCTTACCCCGCAAGAGATGAAACTTTTGAGCCCATCATCAATTTAGGTACAAATCAAATGCAATCTTCATGCCAGCTTTATCAAACTTCCTCACAATTTGGTCATCTATCTCAAACAATTACGATAATTTCACAAAATATGTCTACTAAATAAATTCTGTGTATTCAGGAAAATTAAAATACTGGCAAAGGTAATTAATTAAAAGATCACAAATGGATGTATAGGACACTCTCGTAGCATGAAGACAGTCTGTTCCCGAATACGACTATAAATATCCTTATACCTATACTTTCATGTTAACAACCCAATATTTTACAATGATAATGGACAATATCGAAGTTAACTATAGTCATTTCATTAAATATACTTGTCACAATAATAGAATATTAGGTTGTCAAAATATAATTAATCAAGTATTGTTTGGGTTCTCTTTTGGGGCCACTCCCATGCTATGTGACTGTTCTATAAGAGAGTTACTGTTCAAGGAAAAAATGTTCATGAATCAACATGACACACACAACATGCAATATGAAAGCAGATAGACTCATGAGATGATGTGAGACCAACTCATGCACGGCTCATCAATATGAAAGTTCTACTTAATTTGTAGTTGTCATCCACAGGTTATTAAAATGGATTCTAGAGTAGAGGGCTTTCCGAAGTTTTTCAGCGACAAGAAGCAAAATTACCGTATATTATGATTTTACAGAATACCTTGGACAAAAACGGCTCAAGTGTAGTCACAACATTCACCAAAGATGGATCTAAGCCAATCTCCTCCTTAGCTTCTCTTGTAGCTGTGTCTGCATCATCCTTATCACCTTCCTCTGCTTTACCTCCCGGCAATGCTACTTCCCCTGCAATAACAATGATTAAAGCTTACATAAACCAAATTCTCAGACCTATGGAGCGAACACATCTACTTTCTTCAAAAAAATAAAATAAAAAGTAGGATCAAAAGAGCATAAGAAGTATAGTCCAAATCTATAACCAACTCGACTAATAAAACTGACAGTCTGCACTAATCAATCATTAAACAAAATCTTGAAAATCACACTTAATCTACATATAACAGCACTAATATTAAGACAATACCTCTAGGGCTCCCTCAAACGGTGGGGGTAAAGGATTACCTATACGGAACTTTACCCTTGTGTTAATAACAATGAGAGGTTGATTCCAGATGATCCATAATGGAAACTGTACTGAAAATTGCATCTACTGATTGCTACTCCTACTTCATAGTAACTATAAGCATTGCCACTTCAGTGAGTTGTTATACTTTAATGCACTTGGTAGCAACATTTCTAACATTTCCAGTAGTCCATATTTCATACTAATAATACAATTCATAAGCACAAACAGTACTCACAAGAGTACACAGCCCACATTACAAAAGAGAAAGGAAACAACTTCAGCCATTGTTCTTGCAAATCAGCTCACCTATAACCTCAATTCTGTTTAGTACAAGTTTAACAAATCCAATTCACTTTACAATAATTTCGTCGAAAATAACAGACGTGACCACCCCCAATTATAAGATGATCAATCAAATAACATATATAGTTCAACAATTAGTATAAACACGGTAATCAACTTAAGTAAAAGAACAAAAGAACCAATCTTTGTATCACAAGACAAAATCAACCAGTAATACTGTAACAAAACAAAACAAAACAAAAACCAGAAAACATAAGGATCTAAAGCAATGAAATTAATCAACAAGATGAAAAATGAAGCATGATAGTATAAATGAAGACTAACCAGAGTGAGTAGAAAGCTTAGAAGACCTTTTAGTAAGAATGACCCTTAAATCACCATGATGACCTTCATAAAGACAAATAAGAACAGCAGCTCTTTTGGGTTTGACCCATTTATTATGGAGCTCCACATTTTCCAAGTTATGAGGAATTGGGTTTGAAGATTCTGCAAAACCCAGTTGATTAACCACTTTACCTGTCTCTTTTTCAATATCATTTTCTTGATCATCATCTTCATCATCATTGATTTCTGGAGGTGGTTTGTAGAGCCTGAGTTGTTGGGCTAAGGATGCCAGTCTTAGAGAATAAGGGGATGAGATTGATGAATCCATTGGTAAAAGAGAGAGAATTGAGGGATGTTGTGAAGATGATAGTATTAATGGAGTTGGTTTGTGTAGGTGATATGGGAGTTTTCTTAGGATTGATGACAACATGTGATGGAATTACAGTTCATGGGAGATCAACTATATTGTTACTTTTGTTTAGCAGTTTCTCTCATAGGTGGTTGCATATATGTCGTGTCAAATAGGATCTTTTACATACTTTCATTGAGTTTTAATACGGGTCTTTGTAGTAATTCGAACTTCCAAATTGTTGTACTATTTGTTAAGTAATTAGATTTCATGCACGTGCGATGCACGGGTTTACGTTATTGTCATTTTCGTAATTTTTCTATGACAGTTAACTTATAAAAACGAACTTTTGAAGTTTTAAGACTATAATAAAATATACTCAAAAAAATTTTAAAAAATAATTTTGATATATTGATTCAACTTCTATTTTAAACATATGTTACCATCCTTATTGGGACTCAAGTTATATTTGATCTATATTATGACTCGAAAAATGATCCAAAGTACCTAAGAATCAAGCTCTCTAAGACAATGTTTCAAGCAACTCAAAAGATTTTGGGTTGATCACCTCACCTTATGCTAATTGTTCGATATGAGGCAATTCTACTATTTACAGATATTAGTATATTCACCACACATACATTATTTTTCAATGTGAGATATATATAACATACTATGAATTACACAAAGTATATGCAAATAATATGAAATTCTATGCTGTAATGATAGCACTTTTTTATACCATGAACCTAATTATATTATTTTCATAATTAATACAAAATTTTAAGAGCTCTCTAAAACAATATTCTCTCCGTCTTAATCATTTGTTTGCCTTTCATTAAAATACTCCTAAAAAAGAACGACTTTGGGTTTATCTCTAAGTTTCAAGGACGACTCTTATTTATAATCGCGTGATCATCCCAGCTTATGATATTTCTCCGATGTGAGACAATTCTTCTATTTATACATAGTATATTCACCACACTTGCATTACTTTTCCATGTGAGACAAATAACATATTTGGCAGTTACCATTAAAATTATTATTTATGGAACTTTCTTAAATTATTATTTATGATATTTTCCTAAATTAATTTTGATGATGTAAATTTTATTAAGGTGGAGATAATAATACAAACATTTAAGATCTCTGTAAGATAATACTTGAGAGATTCAAAAGACTTTGGGTGAATATCTGAGTTGAAGGATGACTCATTTTCACAATATTTTTTTGTGAAATGAATGTAAAAAATTTTATATAAAAATTATAAGCACCACTTGAATATAATATAGGAAATGTATATTGAGATAAATAAAAGATTTTTCACTTTATTTTTTAATGATATTTTCCTAAATTAATTTTTGATGATGTAAGTTTCACTAAGGTGGATACAAACTTTTAAGAGCTCTTTATTAATTAAGACAATATTTAAGAGATTCAAAAGATTTTGATTTGATATCTAAGTTCCAAGGATGACTCTTATTTATAAGTATAGAATTACCCCAGCTTATGATAATTTTCTGATGTGGGACAATTATACTATTTATACGTAATATATTTACCACACTTGTATTATGTTTCAATGTGGGATAAATAACTTATTAAGTAGTACACCATCAAAATTATTACTTATATAACACTTTCCTAAATTTTCTAAATTAAGTTTGATGATGTAAATTTCACTATTGTGGAGTTAATAATATACAAAATTTTAAATGTTCATTAAACCAATACTTAAGAGACTAAAATGACTCATATTTATAATCATATTTATGATCACTTCACCCCATGATATTTTTCGATATGAGATAATTTTATAATTTACACTTAGTATAAATATATGTTCCACAAATACATTATATTTCAATGTGGGACTAATAACAAATTAAGCGTGACTATTATAATTCCATTTTGTTAAGAGCTCTCCAAAACAATAATTAAGAGACTTAAAAAATTGTGAGTTTATACCTAAGTTCAAGGATGACTCATATTTATAATCATAGGATCACCCTATGTTATAATATGTTTTCAATGTGGGAGAATTTACGATTTATAGGTAATATATTAACCACACATACATTATTATTCAATGTGGGACTAACAACAAACTAAGTAGTACACCATCTTTTTTCATATAATATTTATTTCTTAACCTTTACTAAACTGTTATATTAATATTAGAACAATAAAAAAATATTTTAAATGTCATTTATTAAAATTTTAAAGTCATTTATTAACATAACAATATACAAAATAGTTTAAAAGCTCGTGCGATGATCATATTTATGATCATTTCACCTTATGATAATTTTTCAATGTGGTACAATTTTACTATTTATACGTAGTATATATTCACCAGTCACCATACATATAAAGAAGATACTTTTCAAAATTATATAAATTATTATATAGTGAAGATACTTTATTATTATTATTATTCAACAGTATATAGTTTTCGATATGAGATAATTTTATAATTTACACTTAGTATATATATATGTTCCACAAATACATTATATTTCAATGCGGGACTAATAACAAATTAAGTGTGACTATTATAATTCCATTTTGTTAAGAACTCTCCAAAACAATAATTAAGAGACTTAAAAAATTGTGAGTTTATACCTAAGTTCAAGGATGACTCATATTTATAATCATAGGATCACCCTATGTTATAGTATTTTTTCAATGTGGGACAATTTACGATTTATAGGTAATATATTAACCACACATACATTATTCTTCAATGTGGGACTAACAACAAACTAAGTAGTACACCATCTTTTTTCATATAATATTTATTTCTTAACCTTTACTAAACTGTTATATTAATATTAGAACAATGAAAAAATATTTTAAATGTCATTTATTAAAATTTTAAAGTCATTTATTAACATAACAATATACAAAATAGTTTAAAAGCTCGTGCGATGATCATATTTATGATCACTTCACCTTATGATAATTTTTCAATGTGGTACAATTTTACTATTTATACGTAGTATATATTCACCAGTCACCATATACACATTATATAGTTTGCCATCAAAATTATTATTTAAGATACTTTTCTAAATTAATTTTTAATGATATAAATTTCACTATAGTGAAGATTATAATACAAACTTGTAAGAGCTCAGTAAGACAATATATAAGAGGCTCAAAAGATTTTAGGTTGAAACTTTATTTCCCAATATGATTCATATTGGTAATCATAAGATCACCCACCTTATGATAATTTTCGGACAATTTTACTATTTATAGGTAATATATTCATCATACCTACATATTTTTTCAATGTGGGACAAATAATATACTAAGAATTACACAAAGTATGTGCAAATAATATGAGTTTCTATACTTTGCAAGGTTTTTTTCACCGCGAATCTAATTATATTATCTTCATATTTTTTTTTACAATACTTCAATTTTTTTAATAATACCTTTTAAAATTAAATTTTGATTATGTAAATTTAACAATTGTGAAGATAATAATAGACAAACTTTTAAGAGATGTCTAAGATAATACTTAATAGACTTAAAAGATTTTAATTTGTTATATAAGGTGCAAGAATGATTCCTATATTTAATCATAGGATCACCCACCTTATGTTAATTTTATGATTTGAACAATTTTACTATTTATACATAGTATATTCACCACATCTAAAACTTTTAAGAGATCTCTAAGACAATATTTAAGAGATTAAAAATTTTTGAGTTAATACTTAAGGTTTAAGGATGACTCCTATTTATAATCATATGATTACCCACTTTATTATTTTTTCGGTGGACAATTCTGCTATTTATATGTAACGTATTTATCACATCTACATTATTTTTCAATGTGGGACAAATAATATTTATGAATTTAGTTTTTATTTAAAGAGTTTCTAAAAAGCTGAAAAGTTGATAATATTATTAGAAAAATAATTAATTTAAAAAATATAATCAAAATCTAAGAGTTCAACTCTAACTTGGAAAGTATATGTATGAATTTAATGTTGAAAAGTTGATAATATTATAAGGAAAATAATTAATTTAAAAACTATAATCAAAATCTAAGAGTTCAACCATAACGTAAGAATTACACCAAGTATGTGCAAATAATATGAGTTTCTATAAATTGCAAGTTTTTTTCACCGCAAATCTAATTATATTATCTTCATAATTGTTTTTTACAATACTTCAATTTTTTTAATAATACCTTTTAAAATTAAATTTTGATTATGTAAATTTAACAATTGTGAAGATAATAATAGACAAACTTTTAAGAAATGTCTAAGACAATACTTAATTTGTTATATAAGGTGCAAGAATAATTCCTATATTTAATCATAGGATCACCCACCTTATGTTAATTTTTATGATGTGGGACAATTTTACTATTTATACATAGTATATTCACCACATCTAAAAACTTTTAAGAGATTTCTAAGACAATATTTAAGAGATTCAAAATTTTTGGGTTAATACTTAAGGTTTAAGGATGACTCCTATTTATAATCATAGGATTACCCACTTTATTATTTTTTCGATGGACAATTATGTTATTTATATGTAACATATTTATCACATCTACATTATTTTTCAATGTGGGACAAATAATATTTATGAATTTAGTTTTTATTTAAAGAGTTTCTAAAAAGCTCAAAAGTTGATAATATTATTACGAAAATAATTAATTTAAAAAATATAATCAAAATATAAGAGTTCAACTCTAACTTGGAAAGTATCTGTATGAATTTAATGTTGAAAATTTGATAATATTATAAGGAAAATAATTAATTTAAAAAATATAATCAAAATCTATATGATGTGGGACAATTTTACTAATTATACATAGTATATTCACCACATCTACAAACTTTTAAGAAATTTCTAAGACAATATTAAAGAGATTCAAAATTTTTGGGTTAATACTTAAGGTTTAAGGACGACTCCTATTTATAATCATAGGATTACCCACTTTATTATTTTTTCGATGGACAATTCTGCTATTTATATGTAATATATATATCACATCTACACTATTTTTCAATGTGGGACAAATAATATTTATTAATTTAGTTTTTATTTAAAGAGTTTCTAAAAAGCTGAAAAGTTGATAATATTATTAGGAAAATAATTAATTTAAAAAATTTAATCAAAATTTAAGAGTTCAACTCTGACTTGGAAAGTATATGTATGAATTTAATGTTGAAAAGTTGATAATATTATAAGAAAAATAATTAATTTAAAAAATATAATCAAATCTAAGAGTTCAACCATAACTTGGAAAGTATATGTATGAATTTAATTTTTATTTTAAGAGTATCTATAAAGGTGGACTCATTCACGTGCCTTGAAAAAAGCCTCTTTTATATATATATATTGATTGTATAAGGTTTGAAAAAACTTTTTTTTTGTTTTGACAACGAGAAGAGGAACATGCTATACTGGCTGACGGGCATAATTGTGGGCTATTCTATTACAATTCTTAAGACATAAATTAAAAGATGTTAGTGAGTATAACTGCTAAGATTTCTAATACTATTTATTAGGGACTGAATTTCATGTGGCACCTGCAATTCCTCTGCAATACATAAGATAAGATTAGGCAGTCCGAGCTAAAGTCGATGTGGTAAAAACCTTCTTTAATAGCCCATAAAATCGCTTCTTTAATTGCTAAGGTCTCCGCTTGAATAGGAGAAACTGCGAAGGAAGATTTCTTATTTGAAATAACTTGGTGCGTTGTGTTTCTCTTGTATATTTTCTGCGTCATAAGTGATTCCAAGTTGTATTTTTCGTTGTTTACATCTTTTGCATGAAATCCTTGGAGCGGTCAATCATGTCAATCCGGGAAGTCATAGCCGAAAGTCAACGCCATTACCAAGCCGAGGCCGTCACGTAATCATAATGAGAGTCAAGATAATAAGGGTGGTTCAATAAGGGGAGTCGAGAAGATGGGTACAAAAGGCCAAAAGGGAGAATCACATATCAGGACTCAACCGCAGGTTGAAGTCCACACCACAGCCTGCGGTCCCCACCTCAGGCGGCGGTTAATCCAGCTATTTTGGAGCAAACTTACGGGAGGAAACCTCAGGCTGCGGTCTACACCGTAGCTTGCGGCCTACACCGCAGCTTGCGGTCCCCACCTCGTGTTGCGGGTTTGCAGTGTCTTGACTTTTGAGGCCGTGTTATGATTAAATGACGGACCATCTTGGAAGATTAACCTAGACATGTGAGCCCAATATAAAAGGAGAAGTTTGAAGAGCAAAACGGATCATCCAACCAACCTCTTAGACCTCAATTAATTACTTTTACATTCTCTTAGAAAAACTTCAATATTTGCACATTTAATGGAAGGCTAATTTACTATTTGGTGTAATTCTACTTAAATGTTCAATTTTTCCTTAGTATTTGTAAGAATTCAACCAATATCTTGGTTATTAGTAGTTTTATCTTGTTTTTATGACATTGTTGAATGGTTAATCGTTAAGGTTGGCCATCTTTGTGTTTTATTCATTCATCTTATGTTAATGCTCTATGAATGACTTGGTTTATGCAATATATTGTAGCAAGCTTGCATTTTGTTTAAACGGTTTAGTTTTTACATCTTGTGAGTAGATATTGCTTGTCATTTTTCACTAATTGGCTTAGATTAGTGTTGGATGTTGCTAATCTTGATCATATGCATTGAATGTTCTTAAAGTCTCTATCTTTTTCCCTAGTGTTGGCTTAGATGCTAGTTAACCTGTGTAGAGAAGGTGATGATTCATTGTCTTAGATGTTAGCCACTACTTGTAGGATTAAGTCTTCATTAGGCTAATAAGTATATGGGTTGTTATTCTTGCATGTATTTTGGTTGATTGTTCCTTGAAATATTAGAATTGCACCAATCTTCTTTGTTATTTATTTTCTTGCACACAAGGTGTTTGTGCAATTGTTAAAGTACCAAAATTTTCATCCTTACTAGTTTACATGTCTCAACTCTCATCAAAACTCTTCCTTTATGTCTCCACCATTGTTTTCCATTGTTAATAACTCATACTTTTTTAATACTTTAATTAGTGTCCTTAATTTCGTCATTAACACTTAGTTTGTGTATAACAGTTTAGCTTGTTTTAGCTTTGTTATAAGTCTTCTCTTGGGTTCGACCCTTCTTGGGTGCACTATACTACGTTCTTGAATTAGGATTAGTTAAGTGCAATTAGACTTTATAAAATTTTAATTTGATAGGTTAATTGTTAGTATTACGACGACTAGCTTTTACGTGTCAGTACTGCCGTTTTGGGTCTTAATATTAAACCATATTAAACTTCACGATTTTATTTTTGTAGTACACATCTTACTCATTAGTCATTTCAATATTTTTTGCATACCCCTAACTACAAAATTCTTAAAACCTTGTTCTATTTTAGGTCAAAAACTGTCTTTTATGCCACGTTTTCGTCTGTTTTGTGTATGCCTCGATCTATATTTGTTATATTACGTAATTTAGGTTTTCTTGCATAAATTGGGTGTAATATGCCCGAAAATGGGGAGAGCAAGGCAAGCCTTGAAGAGCTAGAGAAGAAGAGCTGGAATGGCCTCCCAACCGGACAGTCGATCGGCTGCCGGCCACCCGACCCCAACCCCTGTCATCACCAGCCAGGCGAAGAAGTCAAGAAGACTCCCAGCCGGTCGGCCAGTGTCGGTCAACTGGCTGGGAGATCACCACAATATTTAAATGAAGATTTTGAGGAAGAGATTTGGTTGGCCTCGGTGCCAGGTCCTAATAATTGGCTGCCAGTCGACCGTCTGGACCTACCTGATGATTCCCTCACTTATTATTTTGAGAAGCGTCTTCATCTCCGGTCCCCAAACCGGTGAACAGTCCACCGGATGACGGGCAATTTTCTGATAGACCTTATCTCTCTTATTAGGCTCTGTGTTAGTATAAATAAATGTGTTTTTGAGACGTTAGAAACGTTTTTAGCATGAAACCCTAGAAATTAAATCTACCACTTAGCTTAATCTTTCCTTTAACAAACTTTAATAATCTTTCCTTAATCAAGTTTTAATCTTCATCAATTAGTATTGAATTTTTAGTGTTACTGGTTTGTAATCAAGAGATTGAAGAAATTTTTCCTCCATTCAATCCAAATTCTCACCTTTATTGCTTGTTGGTATCATCTTCTTCTCTTTACCTTGTTTTAATCTTATTACACTTTCATTATTGTCTTATTTAGTTAAATAGTTACTTGAATATTATGTTATCTTGCTTGTTTGCTTTGTTCTTCAATATATTTACTTTTATTACTATTAGCATGAGTGAGTAGACTCCCTTCTAGGGTCCGGGGGGATCTTAGGTACATTAGAAGGGGTGATAATGGATTGTTGATGTTGGAATTTGGGTGATTGACTTATATTCTTGTTCATGCATGGTAAGTGTTTGATGAATTGTTTGAATGAAAATTTGAATACTATCGTTTTATTCAATCCTTGAATCCAAAGTTAAAGGGTAATGTTTGTAAGCCATGTTTATGATAAGTTTAGTTTGATGATTGTGAAAGCTCGCCGATCTAGGCTTAAAGTAGAATCCTTCATCAAAAGGTTTTGGGGTTAGGCCATAATATTGTTGATCACTCCTATCCTTATAAACTTTTTCATCTCCTGCTCCCTACCTAGGTGAACCCGAGTACCCTAGATTTGTTCTAATCGATTGAAGTAGTCTATATTTTTATTGTCTTGTTTTCTATTAGTTATCAACCAAACATCATGTTTCTAGGCTAAACTTAGACTTGAATTAGCTAAGTAACCCCTGCCGTCCCCGTGTTCGATCTCATACTACTATTTGAGTTTTTGTTTGAATTGGTTGTGACAACTTTTAACATCACCAGGTATCAATTTATATACTTTTACTTGTTAAGTTGTTTTGTTTTATGTGTCGAGTTATTAGTAACACCATAATTGAGAATTGTGACTATGAAGATTATAACATATTTATCAAGTAATAAAAGTTTTGATTCATGATTCTTACAATTGAGATAATTAAACTTGGGATGAATATTTCATTAACCTGTCTAAATACTATCAAGGAGATGGCTTCATTAATCAGTACGCAAAATCTAGATAAACATGGCAAATTTTTTTTTTTTGATCTTTTCATGTTTGGAATATGTTCAAAGTAGTTTTGGAAAATTTACGCGGTATCCCTGTGGTTTGGTATTGGACGAAAAAGCCCAATTTTTTCACCAGGAAGACTTTAAGAGGCCATAACTCGTGTTTACGATTTATAAAATTAACGAGTTTTTTTTTTCAAATTGATCATTTATTCAAGAACTACGATTTAAAAAAAAAATGTCGTATTTGGATCCTGTGCCATGGGGTTTTTATGTCAAATGTTTTTTGACCGAAAAAACTTTGAGTGATCGTCGTAGTCACGAGTTCCAAACTCGGCAATCTTTTGTTCCAAATCTTAGTTCTCGGAAAGATCTTCGAGTTGAAAAAAAATCTTCACTTTTTGAGGTCTTAAACACAAGTTTTTCGGATGAAAATATTGGGTATTTAGTGCAAAATGTCAAACCTCAAGAGTACCGCGAATTTTTTGAAGTAATTTTTGTTGCGACAACGACTTCAGAGCCTTAGTCTGAAATTGATTCGGGGTCGACTAATATGAATCATTATCTGAAACCTTCTACGATATCTCATATGGCTCCATAATAATGATGATAATGATGAAAATAGAATTATAAGTAGACCAAATTTTTTTTTTTTAAAAATAATGCAAAATCAGGATAAAAATAAAAATGATAGAATGAAAGAGTAGAATAAACAAATATATACTTTAACAAATAACACATGTGAGAAAACAAACTACATCGTTCACCCATATCATCTCTCCATATTGTTCTCTATGCCGTAATTCCTTATCAATCCCAAGGAATACAACCAAAGTATTCTAGATAACTTTTATCCAAGTTAATCAAAGTCTACTTCTACCCCTCACAATATTTGAACGAGAGTGATAACGCCTCTCGAAAAATGCTTATGCTACTCACTTTTATGAGAGAATGTATTTATATTAATTTAATCATTTACTCACATAATTGAGTGGCACTGTAACACCCGGAAATGTACCCTATTTTTCTAGTAGAAATATTTTACGAAATCTTTTCAGCAAATTTAAGCTTTAATTTAGAATTTAAAGTTTCGAGTCGAATTTAGAATTTCCGAGTTCGTATTTGGAATTTCCGTGAGATTCCATGAGAATCCCGTCTTAAGGCGAGTTTGCCTTTTTCTTGACTTTTGAGTCGTCTTTGAGTTTTCTTGACTTTTGAGTCGTCTTTGACTTTTCTTGACTTTTGAGTCGTCTTTGAGTTTTCTTGACTTTTGAGTCGTCTTTGAGTTTTCTTGACTTTTGAGTCGTCTTTGACTTTTCTTGACTTTTGAGTCGTCTTTGACTTTTGTTGACTTTTCTTTATAAATATCACACTACCTCCTTAACCTATTTTCATTCACCCAAACTCAAACTCAAAACCCTTTCTTCTTCCTTAAGAAACTTGCATCCCTCTTGATTTTCGATCTTTGAATCATCCTAGCGCATTCGTTACTTGATAGAATTCACGTAAGTCCGTCTCATTCTTCTTCCCTTACCTTCCTCTATCCGTTTTGGTAATAAAATTACCGTCTTTCTCACTTTTTAAATTATCCGTCTTTCTCAAGGTGAAATATATTCATCTTTTATTACCTAATTGTATGTGGAGACTACTAGGAAGGCTTAGTAATCGATTATAGACGCGTAAAGGTAACGGTGAAGGGTTACTCGATATCATTTACGTGTTTTACATGCTTATCTATGTTAGAATTCGTATTTATGAATATGATTAGTAAGCTTAGGAATTGATGTTATTGATGATGATTTTTGTTAGTTGATGATTGTTGATGATGATATGATGTTGTAGTTATTAGAAATGGATTATGAGAATTGGAAGTGATAGGATTGAATTTATGTTGAAGGCTCACGGATGATTTGGTAACAGAGTGTTTCACGGTCGTGAGATGTAAGTCACGGTCGTGAAACCTCATTTTCACGGTCGTGAAATACAAGTCACGGTCGTGACTTGTGCAGTTTCACTGCACTGACCCTTTTTGGTAGAATGATCATATCTCCTTCGTTACTTGCTTGTTTTAGGCTTGTGACCATTCGTTGGAACCGTAAGAGGATAAGCTATCACCTCGACTTAGAATTTCTGTATTTACATGTCTAGAACTCTAGTTATGACAGTTTGAAGTGAACCCTTGTTTTAGTTAGTTTCCAAACTTGTTGTTTTGGAGAGGTATCTATGTTTCTTGTTTATTATGCTTCTTAAACTTGGTCTAATGCTTATGTATCATGTATTGATTCATGTTTTGGATATATGATATTCTCATTCGCTTGTATCACATGTTTTGTGACGGTTTTTGGTATGTTCCCACTTTGCGTCGGTTTTTACAAATGATACGGTTTGAGCACTATTTTGTCTTGTGCTTTGTACTCTCATTCCCTTGGCTACCTTCCCGTTCGTAAGGCTGGAATGTCGGAACGGAGAGGTATCCTACTGCTTAAATGCATGTGTTAGTGGGCATACGACGACGTTGTTGGGAGTTAACGCTATGCGTTGTTCGACCCGGCCGTCAAATGTTGTGTACTTGCGAGGTGGAGTTATTTGCATGTAGCGTACCGCATGTTATGAGGCTTGAGCTGTTTTTCCGCCTCTTTCGTGAATTGATCTACCGAATTTGGGGTACTCGGCGTCTGTGTCAGACCGGTCTTGGATGCGAAACTTTTTAAAAATCCGCATGTCGAATCGGAAATCGTTTATTCCATATCCTGGCCAGGTTTGAGACTATTACCGTATATTTTCGTCGTGATACCACGAGCAATTATCTACTAGGCGAAATGTAAGCATCGCGTATGAGTTCAGGGAAATGTTATCCCGTGGATGCCTGTTAATCATACTTGCCATGTACACGATGCTAGTGCGTTTCATTTACCGTGAGAGATGTCGTCTTGTGTCGTCTTTGAATGCGTGATTTCATGTTATTGTTCATGGTCATTGTATGATTGGACACCGTCAATGTCTTGGTTCGTGAATGGATGATAATATGTTGGTTTTAATGTGATCATCGCATGACTTGACTTGGTTTGTCTGTCGAGTCTCAATCTTATCAATCTTATACCGCTAACGGTGAGATGCAAGCCGTAGTGAGCGTATTCGGTTGCCTAAGAGTGTCTTCCCCGAGTCTTTGAATAACATGATGGTTCGGTTTTGATTTCCATATGATCTTATCATTATCTATCGAATTGGCTATCTTTTTTCTATCGTAAACTCACATGTATATCCTTATGTATGCATGCTCTACTTTTGTATTTCCTTCTATGTACGTTTCATGTGATATGGCTGGGAGAACCCGGAGTTACTCCCCACTGATTGTGGCGTTCATGTTTTTCATGAATGAACAGGTTGCTTGCATGGATGGCTTTTTGCTTATGCTATTTTGGGGTTCGGGTGTGAGCTAGCGGGCGTTGTCCCTGGATGAAACACCTCTAGACGTTGTTTAGCTAGTTGCTAATTACTTTGTCTTTTGTTAACACTTTGAGAGACTACGTCTCTTGTGGTATTTTTATTTAGTTTGTAATATTTTGACACTCCTCGTATTTTTCTATCTTGCATGTATAAAGGTTTTTAAAATACCGTATTTTCCGCTATATAATTCACATGCTTGTATGTTTTATATTTCCGCATTCACGAGGGTTGTCACAGGCACAAGCGATTTTAGAGTGGCATTAACACTTCTCTATTTTAAGGCCCTAAATTCTCGAGCCTCCTAACCGAAGCATTAGTCGATAATCTCCTTCTCACATGTCTAAATAACTTAATCTGTTCTCTATCATCTTATCCTCTATTGGACAACTTTGACCTTCACACTAACCAACTCATTTTCAAGTCGATCTTTCCTTGTGTATGGTCACACATCCACTGTAGCATACACATCTCTGGCCACATTCATCGAAGGTGACCATGTTTCACGGCTCAACACTCATATCCATACAATTGGTTAGGTCTGATTGTCGTGCGATATAATTTATCCTTTAGTTTATGAGGAATGCCTAGATCACATAAAAAACATGTGGCGCTATTCCACTTCAACCACCCTGCTTTAATTCTATGATTTACATCCCCATCTAATTCTCTATTTTTGTAATAATATATTCTAAATAACGGAAAAACTTACATCCTCAAATGATTCTCTCATCAAAAGTGATTGCCCCTAATTCTCTACCTCCGACCTCGCTAAACCTACATTCCAAACATTCAATACTATTGTTTTATACTCCCTGGATCCTACTCACAATAAACTCCTCCTTTACTTTTTTTAGATTATTTTGGTTATCTTCCATATTTTCTTATTTGGAAAGTTTTGTGTGGTCCAAATTTTATTGCATGTAGGGTAGTATGTTTGTGTTGCCTGCATTCACTCCCTTAATCCTTGAGCCCAATATGAAAGGGGAAATCACTGTGAATAAGAGGGAGTATTATTTATTCAGTGGAATTTTAAATATTCATGTGACTTCCTTTATATTCAATATTATAGTTTTTCTCAAAGTTGAAATATGTACATTTTTAAAGAGTTACCATTCAACAATCCCATATTCAAGTCCAATGTTGAATAACCCAAGCTAAATCATTTCAGATTCACTAGTATCCGAACTTGATCTGGTCAGCTATTTCGAATATTTTAGGTTATATTAGCCTTTTAATTTCAATATTTGTTATATTTGTGTTTTTGTGATTCTTGTATTGTTGACCGTAACTTGAAATAACTCTTTAATTTCGTACTTATTGTCATAATAAGTATATACTCTGTATAATTTATCTTTAATCAAGATTCGTATCTATTTTATTGCCCGTGATACCATTTGTTTACACACCTTCTTTAGTTTACTCTTGAGTTCTACTCCAATCTGACTCATTACCAATTCATGACTTAAAATAGTAGATTCCAGCCTGCAAATGGTTCTAACCCACCAAATATGATATATTAGAGGATGAATCCCACCTGCAATGAGCTTTTTGTGCAGCAACGAGCCATCTAATTCTTCTTCTTATCCACCATTCAATATATTCAGAGAATGTAGTAACTTCAGTGATGTGGGGTTTGTCTCCTTTTCCCAATCAAACAAATTAACTCAAGTAGGGTTAGTCGAGGTCGATCCACAAGGAGGTCAAAGATTGAATATTAGTTCGTCTTAAATTACAAGATAGCTACGCGAATAAAGAAGAGGGTTTAAATTAAGCTAAGTAACTAAACTAACAACTACTAAGTCTACTAAGCTAATTAAACAAGTAATAGAATTAAAGGGATAAGCAATAAATAAAAGACTAGGATCTGGTTAAGTCGTCAATCCGGTTCTTTCCCGCCTCAAGTTCCTTACACAAGTCACAGTTCAAGAAGTTTAGGTGGGATATTGTCTCTAAAATACCTATAAACCCTCCTGAGTCTTATAAGCGTCCTAAACCACTCCAAGTCCCACTCCCATGGATAACTCTTACGCGATTTGAGGGATTTTGCCCGACAACCAAATCCCGACTCCAACCTCTCTTACTCCCTCGGAAAAAAGGTCAAGGTCAATTGATTAAGTCTCTAAACTAAAGTCCGACTTCCATCGATAACCCAAGTTAAGTGGATAAACCATTATCTACCCATATCCGCTAACTAAGGCCTAACTCCCGTCGATAGTCCAAGTTACCCAAGATCAGTCCAACTCCCGTTGATAGCCCAAATGCTCTGAATAAGTGTCGAAAATAGTCAAATAAAATCACTTAAACAAAAACCAAACATTATTAACCCACAACATGTAAAATAGGAACCAACTACGGAAAAGTAACCGTCATGAGACAAAACCGGACCCTAAAAGGGTAATCTACTCACTAATTATATTAACAATACATAAAACAATTTATAAAGGTAAAGGCATTAACATTCAACATTCTAAAGATGGGATATTTACTAAGTATCGTGCAAAGAGTAAGACTAAGTAGATGGATAGCTAATTAAACTATAGTAAAACAAGATTCAAACTCAAAGATGATAAATTTAACTACAAGAAAACTAAACATTCAAAACTTCAACAAACTTGAATAAGAAAATAACAAAACAATATAAGAAATAAAGATGAGAATAGAAATTACCAACCAAATGGAAAAGAGAAACAAGAAATAATATTAGATTAAATAAACTTGGATGAACATAAGATGAAGATTCAATTCCAAATCCCAAATCTCTACAATCTACTATCCCTTTTCAAAAATGGTGTGTTTGTTATGTCTATGTAGTCTCCCTCTCTAAAATGAAGGTTCTATTATTTATATGGAAGGCACATAACAAAAATTACAAAGCAAAAGACTGATTAAAGCTCAATTTACAATCCCAGCCGGTGTATCAATACACCAGCCGTGCTTGAGTTACGCCAGCCGGAGGCGTTTTACACCTGCTGGAGGAGATATGCCAACATAGCGTTTCTAATGCACTGGATGGACTTGAGATGCACCGAATCTGATCTTGATACACTGAAAGGCTCATTGGGATACACTCGATGAAGTTGAGTTCACCGAAGTTAATCTTGATACGCCAGATAAGCATAAAGTTACACAGAAGGGTTCGGGAATTGTCCTTAGCTTTCATTTTGTAATACCCGTAAAAATCCGTCAATAAAATAAAGGATTATTTAATGGGAATACTCCATACTATGTGAGTGCTTCTCAAAATACTACAAACTATAATTTAAGTACCAATATACCCAAGTATTACACCACTCTCCTCATACTAAAACATGTGGAGCTACCTGTTGAACCGGTTATTGTTTGTTTTGACCCTTCTCCATCTTCTCCTATTCTCATTACCTTCTCCAAAACACCATTTTAAGCATTGACAACACAACAGGTCATTGATCATTAATCCTCATGACAACACAACAGGTCATTGACAACCGGCATTCAACCAAATCGAACAATTAACTATGAACGAGATCAAATTAATACTAGCTAAAAAGTACATTCTATGTTGTGCAGAATCAGCTATCCCTAGGTAATTGCTCCACAAATGCTAAACCCCCAATTTAAGCATTGCCTGCAAAACAAGTGCCAAGCTCAATTATCAAATCAGAAATCCACCACATTCATATCCCACTAACAAACCCAGTAATCTACATATACAACTCTTGATCTAAAAAAACTGAAACTTTGACTGATATCTTAAACTGGTATCAAACAAAAAGTTGCCCAAATCACTCACTAAACCGACCATCGACATTAATGAACCGTCCGAACTTGATGAAGACGTATATAGAAGGGAGGAAATTATAAAGAGAAGGGAAAAATAATGAATTAGACAGTCAGACAGCTGTAATGGAAGAGGAGGAAATAAATTGAGGAAACAAATTACAGGTTACTTTTGAAAAGTAAGAAGGGGAGATGAAGATCATAAGAAGAACAGTAGGTCTTGCTTGCGACGGATCGGATCTTGCGACGGATATTTTGTGAGAGGAAATGGGTAGAGGGGACAAGGTGGGCACCCCCCATGTGCTTCTCCACTCACCCTTGATGGGTATTTTGTGAGAGAATATGGTATCCGTCTTAAGCTTGCGACGGATAGTGTCCGTCACAAATGAGAATTTGTGTAAGAAGAAAGGTGGGGGCGCGTTTGCTTTTACCTGTTGTTACAGGTCAATAAATGAGCAATTCTGTTAAACGACGAGGGGTGTAATAGTTGGAAATATTAGTAGTTAACTTAAAGATTGGAGTATTTTGAGAAGCACCTTAATAGTTTAAAGTATTCTAATTAAATAACCCTAAAATAAAAAGGAAATTTAAAAAAATAATAATAATAACGTATTTTAAGAAGCTAAAATCAATAAGAAATAAAATGGAAAAATTTGGTAACGATACAATTACCGCTAGTCGCTTAATTTAATAATAAATGTTATCGTCAAACATTAAGGATAAATAATAGTAAAATAAAATCCTTAAATAAATTCACCCATGATAAAACTAGAAAAGAACATATATAATTCTTGTGTCGATAATTGGTAAAATCGTATTGCATTTCGAAGTTGCATAAAACACCGTCTCGCGCATCTTTTTCCGTCGCGCGAAAACCCGACTCAACACCAAGTGCACGAAATCCTAGCAACCATAATGAGGACAATAGACTCCCTTTCCCCATGCATGTGCCACCCCTACTCCTCCCCTTCCCAACACTCTTCTTTTTACCTTTCCCATAACCCCTCCTATTTACTCCTCACTCTACCTCCCATGAGATTTTCATTTAAATCAAAATAACAAAAACAAAATATAGAGAGAGGGAGAGCAAGGAAGAACCAAAAGAAGAGAAGAGGAAGAAGAAGAAAAAGCTAGGAGGAGGATCTTGCCTAAACACAAAGTTCATCACCTTGTAAGGGCTAAAACACTACACTTTTAGCATTTTATTCTCATTCAACACTTAATCTTGAGTAAAAAAAAAATCCTAAAACGAGCTATAAGAGTCTCCATACATACATGCAAGAACCTATATATGCACATAACAATCATCAAAGTGTCAAATCCGGAGGTTGATAATTAACAGAAGATAAATCGGACTTAAACTTATTATATTACTGTGAAAAAAATATATGTGTCGTACCTCTTCCTGTCTATAACCAGTGTACAAAATTTCGTCAGAATCTCATGTGTCGTTTGTAAATGAAAAATCATACACTAAAACGTGATTCTGGACAAACCGAATCTGCATGTTCCAATGTTTGAGTCTTAAAAATTGACTTTAAGGATTATTGAGGAGGAACTCTTTTACCACAATAAACGTAAATGAATATAGAGCATATTAGGCCCTGGAATCAACTTATTTGAGTTTATAATCTTTGGAATACACTAAAAACATTTTGTGACTCATATTCTGACTAGTTGTTAAAGATCCAACCATTAGTCCACCTTAAACCTATTTCTAGCTAACGTTGTATAAACATAAAAGATGGTAGACTTAAAATACGAATTATTGGCGTTAGTTTCGTCCAAGAATATTAAGTGTTTGATTTTATACGATTTTTGCAATACAGAATGACAATCTGGAAAATATGATAAAACATTGTTCACTAGATCGATAGTTGAAAACCTACCTTTTCGAAAAGACCACTAGTAAATATAGTTATACTAACGATAAATGCTTGATATTTGACTATGATAAAATTTAATGAAAAATATACATGTTGGCCCTTTGTAAACTAATATTTCAACTATTTAAATATCCGAACCAACCCAAAACATTTTGTGACTCGGGAACCGTCACGTTTTACTAAACTGCGATTTCAGAGGCCTTAGTGTTGATTTTTGGACTATTAGGATTTGACCCTTAAATTTGTCGAACACCTTAAGGGGTATCCAACCCTACTAATCTCATATCAATGTGATTAGCAACGAAGGAGATATAACAATTTTAAGTTTCCGTTTCCGGCTGAAAAATCGTGAAGGGTAGTTAGGTTAATATAACTTGCTTAATATCATTGCATGCATGCTTTTTGGCAAAAACAAACAATAAAAGAATTAATAAATTATTCATATACATCCCGGTCTTATGCTTAAAGCATATTATAGACTATAGAGTAGGATAAGTTAGTTAACGAAACTTAATATAATAGGAACCGTATAATTCTAATAGTTTAAAACAAGATAGTTAAGAACCAACTTGGATACGTTAGTAATCGATGTTTTAATTATATATTGTAGACCCGATATTCGTAGAAGAATCCTTTTAATAACCGCTCAGCAACGTAATTATAAGGTAAGGGAACATTGTCCATACATTATCTTTATACTATCGAATACGATTTGAATGTTGGTACGTTTATAATGATGAAATGGTTGTGCTGATTTCTTAAAGTATTGTCCTTGAAATAAATTTTTATGTATTATGATTTGGTTGACTGGTTGGAAAGAGAAATTGTGTTTGGACAAATGAAAGGATTTAAGTTTCTAAAACCAAAACCGTTTTTACCTTTGGAAAGGTTGTAATTAAATGTTGGAATTCAATAAAAGGAAAGCGATTGCTTGAAAGGTTTTGATGTTGGTTTGAACGGTTTTGGTAGAGGGGTAGGTTGTTCCCAAATTTTAAGGGACCTCCTATACAGAGCTTTTGGTGGGGGTCAGTTGATCGAACCCCGTCCTCTAGTCTTCCTCCTTGGGGTTGACCTATTGAGGGGTGTGCACACTCGGATTTTAGGACAGTTTAGTACATGGTTTGGAGAACCCCGTCTTATCCGGACAAGGGCGAGGGGATCCACTCCATACAGCCTCTATCCATTACTTACTAATTTAACGAAAGAAATGTTTTCTTCGAAAGGGAAGTGTTATGAGAAATTTAAAGCCATGTTAGTTATAAATTCGGATTTACCTATATATCCTTGGAACTTCTAAATCTTATCGCATCTTTTTATAGCCTTTAAATTATTTAAAATTATTTATTTTCATTATTGGATTGTTTACCTTACTTAACACGATTATTGACCCCTTTTTGTTTTGTTCTCTTTTGGACCTGCTATGACCACTATTGTGAGAGCATATCGTGTGACAGATACTCCAAGGAACTAGGACGTGGGAAAACACGGGAGAGCGCGCTTTATTGTTTTTATTGGAAACAAATGCTTAGACAATTATCTTTATTTTGCATCATCAAACTTATTCATTTCCGCAAAATTTAAACATTTGGATTTGGTTGTAATCGGATTTTATTCTTTGGTTTTTAATTTACGTAGATATTTGCCCATTAAACTTCTTTATTAGGTTTGGGGAGGTTTGATGCGTGCCTAACTTATACATTTATTTCACCTTTTTGCACGCATTTCTATGCCATTTTGAGTAGCGAAAGCTACTATTCTCCGTTGTTTCGGATGCTTTGGGTATTTCTTTGTTTCGTACAGGTTGTTGACCCATAAGGAGCGAAAACGAGTCTAATCTCGTCTTTGTGTTGCATTCCGGATACGAATGGAGTCGTGCTCGGAAACTGTCACCTTGGGATGCTAGGGAATGAGAGAGGATGCATTGAAATAGAGTGAAGATTGGCGTGTTGTTCTGGAATTAGCCGATCGACATGTTTCGGAAATTAGTCGATCCACTAAGTACAGCAGTGCACTTTCTTCACTTTAGTCGATCGACCAGTGCAGATAGTCGATCGACTGCTTTTAGCTTTAGTCGAAAATTAGATTAGCTGATTCGGCCCATTGATTTTAATAATTCCAGAGTTTAGTATTTAAGGTTTGTAAAACAGAATAATTAGGTTATCCTCTTTACACTGTTAAACATCCTACGTTCTTTTTAGCAACTTTAGATCTAATAATTTGGAATCGATCTTTCTTCCTTTTCTTTTGGTATTGAATTCTCCTTTAGTTTTAATTCCTTCTTCTTAATTCCTCTATCCTTGTTCTTTCTTTTTATTATTTAATTTATTAGATTGTTATTTGTTCTTGCATTTTATTCCGTCATGTTTAGTTCAATTCTTATTGTTATAGTTAATTTCATTGGATCTATTATGAGTAGCTAGTTTTTCTATGCTGGGATTTAGGGGAACCGCGGTTATGTGACGATATAATTATTAGATTATTAGTTAAGTCATAACTATTGGTTTATATTGTTAATTATTGCATTAATTGTTAGTAAATTGGTTAAATGCATGTGACCACTCTGCTAGTTTGTTAAACCTTGACATAGATCGTAAGATTTGGAAAAGGTAGAGACTTGTAACGAACAATAGAAAGCCCTAATTAGAGAGAAAGCTAAATTAGTAATTATAGGGTGAATAGTAGACCGAAAGGAACTATTCCTTACCTTTCAAACCATGTTTATGTTAATAATTTAATTCTATCGTTGACCGTCGTTGACCGTGGTAACCCGATATCCTAGCTATTTCTCTCATTATATTTTAATCCACTTTCTTCCTTTATTTCTCTTCCCTTTATTTCTCTTTCCTTCACTACTTGTAGTTTAGATAACAAACGATTTAAACCCCCAAATTTGTTACTTAGACAAACTATTAATTAGCAAATAGAATTTCTTTAGTCTTCATGTGGATACGATCCCGACTTCGTTTACTGCATTAGTTTAGGCCAGGTGGTTATCTTTGATTAGGTGTGCGATTTAGCCTGTCAAATTTTGGCGCCGTTGCCGGGGAGACGGTGATAAATTATTTGTTTAATTTTTGTTTGTCTTATCTCATGGAACGTTAGTTCCTTGAGAGCGTTCTCATTTTTATGCCCAGGTGTCCCAGGTCTGAGCTTGTACCATTCGACCCCGAACCGGAAAAGACACTTTGTGCTAGACGGAACTTTTGGAAAGATCTACATCAAGCTGAAGACTTGAGCACGCTTGATATTGTTTACGGGATTTTTTAGCAGAAACACTTTCCTTTGAAGAGGATACTTCTACTTCTGCTGTCACTACTGCAGTCATGCCTAATATAGCCAGCCACTCTGAGCCTACTCTCGACTCTATTCCTAAGGGATTCTCCCTTCCAACAACAAACAATGGTACTTTTGATATTCGCCACTCCTATGTTCATTTGGTGGAGCGTAATCAGTACGGAGGTGGAGGAAGTGAAGACCCTGGTTAGCACATGGAAACCTTTACGAATTATTTTTCTACTATCCCCCTTACTGCTGGGGTGACCGCTGATAAGGTGAAAGAAGTGTTACTTCCTTTATCTTTAAGGGATAATGTTCTTGAGTGGTATCGATAATTAGACAAATAACAAGCGGGAATTACAGACTGGAACACACTTGCTTTAGCCTTCTACAAGAGATTTTTCCCTCCTCAGCGTACGAATGCCGTAAGAGGGCAGATTACTAGCTTCAAACAAGTGGCAAGTGAAGATCTGAATGAAGCTTGGACTCGTTTCAAGCGGCTTGTTCGCTCCGTTCCTCACCACGGATTTCAGCAATGGTTCCTTTGCAACCAATTCTACAATGGGTTATTTGATGATCATCAGGCTGTTCTTGATTCCGCTGCAAATGGGAGATTCCAGCAAAATATTGATGATGATAAAGGTTGGAATATTATTGAAGAAATCGCTAGACACACAGCAGAATATGGGAATCCATGGGGAGGAGTGCCCAAGGGTAGTGGTGAATCTAGTGCGGTTGTCGCGCAATTGGAGGCTATGAACGCTAGATTTGATAGGTTGGAGATGAGTCAGGTTCCGGGGGGACAACAGACAGTTAATGCTATGGTTCAAAAAACATCTACTTGTGAGAGATGTGGGGATGAGGGGCATTCTGCAGCTGATTGTATGACGGAGAAAGAGCAAGTGCTTGCTTTCCAACTATACAAGCAAAGCGGTCCGTTTTCCAACTTTTATAATGAACGAACTAGGGAACACCCTAATTTCTTGTGGAAGAGTCAGAACGTTTTGAATCCCACTGCAACACAACAACAACAAGTATATACCCCACCAAAACGTAGTCAACGACAACAAGGTGGTTTCCTTCACCAAAAGGCACCATCTTTTCCTCCTCTGACTCAACAACCACCTATTGTACCAACTGAAACTGCAGAACTTAAGTCCATGTTTCAGTCATTCATGGTACAATACCTAAAGAACGAGTAAGCTAAAGGTGCTTCAATCAAGATGCTTGGGACACAAATGGCACAAATAACGTCTAAGCAAGCTACAAGGCAGCCGAGTACGTTGCCGTCTCAGCCAGATAGGCAACATGACACGGCTAATGTGATACATCTCTGAAGCGGTCTTTCATATGATGGACCAAAGTTGCCTCAAGAGACTGAAAAAGTCACTACCGAAGAGTTCGAAGCTGATCCGGAGGAAACACCAGCAGACGATTCTGCTGAATCACTGCCAAATAGTCGATCGACAATACCAGGTAGTCATATCAATCGACTAGATGTTCTGAAACTGGAGCTAAACTGGGTGACAAAAGTCGATCGACTAATGACACTTGTCGATCGACTGATCTAGATAGTCGATCGACAGGCATAAATAGTCGATCGATAATTTTGGCTGCTGACGACGCTGATTTATTGCCTGTTTCTAATGGGGCGTCTTCTACTGCTAATAAGACGTCCAATTCTGCCCAAAAGAAGAATAAAGATGCTGATCCGCAAATTGTTATCAAAGTTCCATTTCCGGAACGATTAAAGAACACAAAGATCGAGCAGCAATTCGGTAAATTCAGGGAGGTCGTCAAAAATCTCCAGGTAACTGTATCATTTACTGAGTTAATTACCCAAGTCCCTTCTTACGCTAAATTTATGAAAGATATTTTGACTCGTAAGAGAAGTTTCAATGAAATGGAGACCATTGCTTTTACCGAAGAGTGTAGTGCACTCTTAAACAGCAAGTCTCCACCCAAATTAAAGGACCCGAGTAGTTTTTAATTCCTTGCACTATAGGCACCCATGTAATCGATAAAGCTTTATGTGATTTAGGTGCAAGTGTTAGTGTGATGCCCTATTCAGTTTGCGAGAAACTAAACATGGGAGACCTCAAAGTTACTACCGTAACTTCGAAATGGCCGATCGAACGTTTAAACGACCCCTAGGTGTTTTAGAGGATGTTTCTGTTAAGATAGGTAAATTCTTTATACCTGTCGACTTTATTGTGTTAGATATGGCCGAAGATACTCAGATTCCCATAATTCTAGGTAGGCCATTTTTACATACAGCAGGAGCTATTGTTGATGTCAAGCATGGACGCTTGACTCTTGAGGTGGGGGGTAATAAAGTGACCTTTAATCTGGCAAATACTCTTGCCAAACATATGATAGAGGACACTTGTTATGCTATTGATATAATTGATCACTATGTTTTTTATGTTTGGTCGGGTCCCTTGATTAGGGACCCGTTAGAGGCTTTGATGGTTTTGGATTCGTGTGCAGATAACCCGGAGAACAATGACGCTGTGTTGGGTATGCTAGAAGCCGCTTTGGAAGGTTGTGACCTCACAAATGCTGAAGGAGAAACGGTAAAAAGGTTGGTAGATACTTCTTATGCTGTAGAGGTAAAAACACCTAAACTTAAACCTCTCCCTTGTCATCTTAAGTATATGTTTTTAGACGAGTCTAAGAAATACCTAGTCATTCTTAGTGCTAAGCTTTCTAATAACCAACTAACTACTCTGTTGGATATCCTTAATAAGAACAGAAAAGCCTTGGGTTACAGTTTGGATGACCTGAAAGGAATCAGTCCTGACATTTGTATGCACGGGATTGAATTAGAGGAAGGACATAATCCCCGCAGACAAGGTTAGCCTAAGTTGAATCCGAAAATGCAGGATGTTGTGATGGCAGAGGTAATGAAATTGCTGGATCCAGGTATTATTTATTCTGCTGGTCATTCTAAATGGGTGAGTCCAGTTCAGGTAGTCCCGAAGAAAGGAGGGATTACAGTGGTAAAAAATGATAAGAATGAATTAATACCAACTAGAGTTGTCACTAGATGGCGAATGTGCATTGATTATAGACAATTAAACATCGCCACAAAAAAAAGATCATTTCCCCCTCCCTTTCATTGATAAAATGCTAGAAAGGTTAGCTTCCCATAAATTTTTCTGCTATTTAGATGGATACTCAGGGTTCTTTCAGATCCCTATCCACTCAAATGATTAGGAAAAAATGACTTTTACTTGCCCACATGGTGATTTAGCTTATCGCAGAATGCCATTTGGATTGTGTAATGCCCCAGCTACCTTCCAAAGGTGCATGATGGGGATATTTAAGTATATCGATAATGGAAGTGTTTATGGACGATTTCAACGTTTATGGAAGGGATTTCGATACGTGTTTGACCAACCTTGATAAAGTTTTGCAGAAGTGTATCGAGGTTAACTTGGTTCTAAACTGGGAAAAGTGTCATTTCATGGTCAACGAGGGAGTTGTCTTAGGGCATTTAGTTTCTGACAAGGGCATCCAAGTTGATAAGGCAAAGGTGCAAGTGGTAGAGCAATTACCACCTCCCATAAATATTAAGAGAGTTAGAAGTTTTCTTGGCCATGCCGGCTTTTATCGCCGCTTTATTAAAGACTTCTAAAAAATTGCTAAACCACTTACACAATTATTGCTCAAGGATGCCCCATTCAATTTTACTGATGAATGTCTTTCTGCTTTTGACAGGTTGAAGCGAGCCTTGGTTACATCACCAATTATTCAGGCTCCAGATTGGGAACTTCCGTTTGAAATCATGTGTGATGCTATCAATTTTGCAGTTGGCGCGGTACTAGGTCAAAGGAAAGACAAGGCTTTGAGTGCAATTTACTATGCGAGCCGGACTTTAGATGAGGCTCAAGTGAAATATGCCACCACAGAAAAAGAATTGCTAGCTGTGGTATATGCGGTAGAGAAGTTTCGATCCTACTTGTTAGGTTCGAAAGTTATTATTTATACTGACCATGCAGCACTGAAGTACCTTCTTGCTAAGAAGGAAGCCAAGCCAAGACTGTTGCGGTGGATACTCCTACTCCAGAAGTTTGATTTGCAGATTCGAGATAAGAAGGGAGCTGAAAAATTGGTTGCCGATCACTTATCCCGCATACCATCGCCGGAAGAGGGAGATTCTTTACCTATTAATGATTCTTTTCCTGACGATATTTTGATGGCTATTACTACTAATAAAAACCCACGGTATGCCGATTATGTTAATTTTATTGTATGTAATCTATTGCCTTCTGACTTGTCTTTTCAGCAAAGGAAGCGTTTCCTTCACGACGTGAGGCAGTACTTTTGGGACGATCCTTATTTATTTAAGGAATGCGCGGACGGTCTTTATCGACGGTGTATCGCAGTGGGAGACCAAGGCAATCCTAGAAGCATGCCATTCTTCATCATATGGTGGTCACCATGGTCCGTCTCGAACCGTGGCTAAGGTACTTCAATCTGGTTTTTATTGGCCTTCTATGTTTAAAGACGCTAAGAATTTTGTGGTAGTTTGTGATGCATGTCAGCGGACAGGAAATATATCTAAGCGACATGAGATGCCTCAAGTAGGAATACTAGAGGTCGAGGTTTTTGATGTCTGGGGCTGATACGGCTGTCGCAACCCTATCAAAGATAAAACCTAACGGTCTCAACGAAATACAGTAGAGGCAGACGGGTGTCGAATCCACAGAGAGAGGGAATCCTATAACTTGCTAAGTCTGTCAAAGTATCGGAATTGGGGGTTTTGTTTAATTGATTTCCTAACACTACAAGAGAATGAAAGTCCTAGACCTTTAATTAGACTCCTCTAATTAGTTCATTAAATTACATTAACTTAATGATTTAGGATCTAGTTATCATGCATGCAAATATAAAAGCATAAAAGAAAAGATAAGACGAAAACATCCTTACATTGGATTTTTCGGTTCAATATCGGCACAATAAGAACTTCTTCTTATTGTTCTTGAGCATGAAATTAAGTGGATAACCCTCCATAAAATAACCTCCAAAGTAGAAGGTCTCCTTCTTGTTGCACCCAACACTAAACCCAAACTATCACTATAAATTTAGACTAGAAAAATATAGAGATAAGAAGAAACTAATATAACTTTTATTACTACTCTAGTAATAGGAATATTAGTTTTAGAGAGTTTAGTGAGAGGTTGTGTAGAGAGAAGATATGAAAGCAAGTGAATGAATTGGTAAAGAAAAAAGAGCAACCAAAATGCTCTTTAAAGAGTTTTTTTCTTCTTATTTAATTCACATGCAAATAGCTTGAGTGTGGGTTAGAAATTGATAATGATCATGTGTCATAACATATCATTATTAAATGGTGGAGTGTGGAATTGGTAGAGTAAAATCACTAATGATTTTCTCCACTCAAAACCGGTCCACTTGAGTCCATAATGGACCATTTTGATTTTTGATATTTGTCTCACAAATACTTATTAATCATATGCTTAATTATCTTGTATAATTAAGTGTTAATTTGATCATGTAACAATTATATGAATTAAATTATATACTTAACTTTTAAGTGATATTTTACCATTATATCAATATATAATGGGTCCCACAACAATGTCTGGTTAATTTATTTTACAACTCCTTGTAAATGTAATTAACTAATTACCTCTACCTAAAAATATATGCACAACCTCAACTAGTTTAATGATTAATGAATAATCACTAAATTAAAACTTATTTAATCGTATTAAAAATAAGACGTAAAATTTATTCAGTCAGTTATCGTATAATTGACTAATAAACTTAAGTGAAATGAGTTCCTAACTCAATTAACCAAACATATATCAAATATATATATGTAAAGGACTAATCAAACTGTATCGTATACATATAATTAGTTTTCTGTTTGGGTTTCATCCTATAGGTGTGACCTAAAGGGATCAGTTGATCACCGCCGTCAAACGACAATAACGTCAAACTCTAGTCA
>JAIUZE010001821.1:0-59353 GCA_022085475.1 Heliosperma pusillum | reverse complement strand
TATGGAAATGAATAATTATAACAATCAAAATGACAATTAATTAACTAGAAACGAAAATAAATTCCATAAATAACAAAAAGATGAGAAATTTATACCAACAAAGCTTGTACTAATGAATAGGGGGAATGTCTTCACCCAAAATCTTCAATACAAACCCAAAACTATAATAGTTCTACTAAGAAAGACTAGATCTACTAACTTGAAATGAGAAATTAAACTTGATTAAGGAACGATTAGGAGAGTAATTAGTGAGTAATAGAGGTTACAAATTATCTAGGGTTTTGTGCTAAGTGTTCATCAAAAGCTGCCTACAAAATATTAGGGGAAAGGTATATATAGGTATCTCGAAATTAAGAAAGAAAAATAGAAGAGATGGCGAAATGCGGAGTTGTGTTCCTGGCCGGTCGACCGGCCGCCGGCCCTCTGACCGGCCTGGAGCACATCAGTGGCTCCTTCATCTCGTCTTCGAAAAATATGCTAAGTATGAGAATGGGGGTCCCAGCCGGGTACCCGGCCGCCGGCCTCCCACCGGCCTGGAACACCATGACACTTTCAATTGATTACTGATGCAGTGCGAGCCGGGTAGTGGACCGGCCGCCGGGTGACCGGCTGGCGCTACCTGGCTAATTCTTCTCCTCCTCTTTTTTTCATTCATTTGGGGGGTGATGGTCTGAGCCGGGTGGCCGGCCGCCGGTCGAAGGACCGGCCTGCGCCACCTGGGGCTTGCTTTACTCTTTTCTTCATTTCATCTCCGAATCCCGACTCATGCACGATCTTTATGCTCCGATTTCTTCATTTCCGCCTTAATTCCTACAAATTAAGATCGACATTCATAGCACGGGAAATCGGGAAGCAAAATGCAATCAAGGGCACGCAAATCCGTGTAAACGGACCAAAATGGGGACGAAAATGGGAGGAAAAATGTGACTAATTAAATGCTTATCAAAATTCCCCACACTTAAGACTTACTCGCCCTCGAGTAAGTAAACAAGATTCGAGACCCATAAGTACCCTTATTGAACACTACACTAATACTAAGGCTACTACCTAAACTACTAATAATATCCGACGGTAGGCAATTAACGGGCCTCCTCCGTCCCTTCAACTCACAACGAGATACTCATGAGGTAGGGTACCTTCTTGCAAGGCAAGTAGGGGCTTGCTCAAAATCGCGACGCATCCAAATGTTAAGCACGTAGGGACACGACAAAGATGCATCTAACAAAAGAAAAATCACATGCCTCATCCATGTGACAGAAATATCTAAGAGGAAAACAGTCTAAATAATGCATGATCCTTATAAGCCACTAGTATCATAAAGCATGGAAAAATATTCGCCTCCTAGCGGTGCAAGTCTAATGATAATCTTGAACCCCGTCTACTATTTGCTTGGTCAAAAGCGATAAAATGGAAGATGGAAATGAAATCCTCGTGACGTTATTAAGCACAATAGCATATGGAATTCACGTTTCTCAAATAAATGAGACACAAGGATCGTCCCGTCTCACTATGCAACTCAAGGGCAAATGATTCAAGAAGGATAAAAGGAAAATGATATTTGAGTCTAATTGCTTGCAAAACTTTCATTTCAACACTTTTCTTTCTTTTTCTTTTTTTTTTCTTTTTGAGTTGCAATTTTTGATTTGCAATTTTTGGCATGAAAGCACACGGTTTCCGTCAAGGACACGCGGTCGGAACCAACAATAGGGGTATCCCCACCGTAGTGGCATCGAAAAGGACCCTAGATAAGGGTCCACTAGAATCCCTAGAAGTTCCGTTTTGCATTTCCTCGACGAAAACAAGAAAAGATGATAATTGACTCAATATTTTTAGCTTGTTTGATTTGTTTCCTTTGTTGAGCAAAAGTGGAAGAACAATGAATCAAGGTTGGTTGCATAGCAAGAACGGTCAACTAAGAATACTTTCTACCATCTGAATATTCACATCAATTAAGGTTGTCGAGGTGGAATAAGTGCAAACTCGTGACTCGGCATTAGTAGACGGGTCAAAACTCACTAGAAATGCACAACCCAGGGCGTCTAAAATTCCACGATTAAGATGAACACTTTATGAATAAAAAAAGTAGCTAAAAGGGACATTGCACATTCAACAAGTTTTCCAAAAAGACAATTATAAAATCATTTTTTTTTTCTAAATGCAACTATATGCCATGATGCAATCTAGCATATATACAACCTAAATGCACATGCTCTAACAGACTATATGACACACAAGCTGATGTTATCTCCTAACAGCACACAAGTGGCACACACGCCAATCAGCAAAATTCACAACATCGTCATCAACACATCCCGTCCTCAAGTAAGAAGAAAAGGAGATAAGGGAGAAGAGAAATAGGAAAGATGTCACCAAAGCGTCTTCATTTTCCCTTTTTCGTGCCTCTTATGATGTGGGGTGCACCTATGGATGGAGATAAAAAGAAACACACGGCAATATATACAAAATAAACTATATACAAACTAATCTAAACATATATTTTTTTGGAAAATTTTCAAAATTTTCAAATTTTTCGATTTTTAGGCATTTTTCGACTTTTTTCAAATATCAACGATATATACAAAAGAAATAAAATCCTCCCCACACTTAAGTCTTACTCGTCCTCGAGTAAGTAACTCAAATATGAAAAGAGGGAAAAAAAAAAGAAAAATAAAACAAGTGTTTGGTTTTTTTTTTTGGGAATTCCCTCCCCACACTTAGGTATTTACATGGTGTGAGGGGTGAATTCAAAACAAATAACATGTTTTTGGTATTTTTGAAAGTTTTCAATTTTTTTTGGGTTTTCGAATAAAATGCAAATGCATGATTCTAGTCTAAATGGTCAAAAGAAATACAATGCAAGCCTAAATGAATGCAACTAAATGGATAACTAAACTAGGATATATTACAAGTATCTAAATGCATACAAAAACATAAACATGATGAAGATTTGGATTAAAGGGATTCATAATCATGGGTACACCGCCTCAGGAGAATCTACTAAAGTCAGTGGATGTAGTATCAAAATGGCCACTACCGGCCTCTGCATAGGACTCATCTACACCCCTGGCTCCCGATCCAGAGCCACCCAAAATCTCGAACCTTGGACCCATCCTATCAAACCATTCGGCATTCTGGGCCGCCGTCTCGGGATCCACCTCCTCCTCATCAACTACCGGTTGAGTAAAAACCGGCGAAGAATAGTAATCATGTTGGACATTGAAGTCCCCAAACACCCTTGACCCCTGATCATAACCACCCTCGGGCCACATAAAATAGGATGGATGTGGGCCAATTGGCTCCCTATACCCCTCCCTACACCAATTATCATAGGAGGGGTATTGGCCAAGAGCCAAGTCGTAGTACATCCTATCCATCCTCTGGGACAAGAACGCTCTCTCCCTAGCTTCCTCCTCTCTCTCCTTGGCGGCCGTCTCTCGATCCCTAGCCGCCGTCTCGGAGGCCAAAGTCATGTCGGCCATGAACTTAATCAAAGAAGGATCCAAAGGGGGGTAGCTAGGTGTGGTGGATGAGGATGCCTCGGGTTGGGACGAATGAGGCCAAGGACGCCATTGTTGTTGATGCATAAAGGAGGGGTTCACATAAGGCATGGTAGTAGGAGTGGGGCCTTGATCTTCTCTCCTATAGGTAGTGACGGGGGTAGTGGGATTTCGCCTGAAAGCGGTGATTGGAGCTAATTGTTCTTCCGGGTTATCTTCAAGTGGTGGCGCGGATATGGCATCGTTTTATGGGTTGGACCTTGTTTGGGAGGAGATAGTGCGCACTATCGGGAACAACTTTCATAGCCGCACTATTCGGGAGGGGAATATAGTTGCTCCCTCGGACCCTCTAATACATTTTCCCGTCCTCAACTCGCTTCACAACCCACTCAAGCTTCGATGTAATATAATCCTCCGTCAACAAAGAACATCCCCCCAAACACCTCAAACTTCTCTCATCTAGTGCATTTTTGCAAAGGGCATGGGCAATCTTAGTAACAATTCCCCCAATATGGATACCGGTAGGGCTAAATGGATCATTGGACAATTTCAGGAAGTGTAGAGCGACATGGTGACCAATGTTTACCCCAAATTTACTCGGTTTTTGAAACAAATAAGCCGCCAAAATAGAGAGCTCATCGGCCCGGAAATTGTGACACTCCTCCCTCCCAAACAAGGTCCAACCCATAAAACGATGCCATATCCGAATAGGAGCATTGTGACAAGCATTTGCTGGTTTTTTAGCTCCCTTCTCAACTTCCATCCCCGAAATTGCGGTCCAAACATCATTCAAATTGAAATTTTCCGGGACCTTATAAGATTTGTGGAATTTAACACCCAAAACCTTACAAAAATTTTCCAAGGGGAGATTAAAAGCAGTATTCAGGAGACAAAAAGAAACCATCTTAACCATGCCCGTGTTGCGGTCTTTCTCATGACTAAAGGAACTCAGAAACTCCCAAGTAAGACAGGGGTAAGTACCGAAATGTTGAACGTAAATTCCCCCATCCCTAAACCTTTAAAAAGTTCTAGGGTGACCGTATCAAGGCCGAAATTGCGCATAGAATTCCTACAAATGAAACGGGGATGAGGAAGGTTACAGCGTTTTAGACATTGAAACTTACCTCGTGCAATCTCGCTAACGAAGATGACATCCGAAAAGTCGTCATCCGGACCCATTCCCGCTACTACTTGCTGGAGTCGTGCTTCCAACTCCGCCTCAAGTTGGGCCCTAGTTCTCTTCCTTGGTGGTTGTTGAGCCATGGTGAGTTTTTGTGATAGTCAATTGAAGTTTGGGGAAAATTTGGGAAAAAATTGAGTTTTTTGATTTGGGGGATGATTTTGTGTTGTGTAGTGGGTTATTAGTTAGGTTGAATGTTGGATTGGTGGAGTTTATGGTGGATTTTATGGAGTTTTTGTTGGGGTTTTGAAGGTAGAAAGAGAAAGAAAGAAGGAAAAATGAAGAAGAAGAATGAAGAAATAGAAGAGGACCGACGGACTAAATGATGTTGCTGCTGTGTTCTGGGCCGGGCTAGGCACCGGCCGCCGGGTGCCCCGCCTGGAACCCAAGTCAAAAATTTTCGATTTTTGGCTTTCGTCATTTTCCTTTGTTCAGGCGCTCCTGGCCGGTCGGCACACCGGCCGCCGGCTGCCCGGCCAGGAACACAGCTCAAATATTCCAACTTCAAACTCGCCTATGATCAGGTGTTCCAGGCCGGTCGGATCACCGACCGCCAGTCGACCGACCAAGAACTCAGCTCGAAAATTTCAAAATTCAACTGTCCTATGATATGTGTTCCAGGCCGGTCGGCACACCGGCCGCAGGTTGCCCGGCCTGGAGCACCTGCTCTTCAATTCTCATTTCTCACAAGTTGCTACTGGAGTGTTCCAGGCCGGTCGGCACACCGGCCGCCGGCTGTCCGGCCTGGAGCACTTCTCCCTTATTCCCTTCTTCTTCAAACTCACAACAAAAATTCCCTAAGTCACCCACAATCTCGACTCAACCAACATTTACCCAATGGTACGGATTCGAACCAAACCCGACTACAATTGTTTCAAACCTACCTAAGACTTCTTCCAAGGACTAAGACACCCGAGTACACAATCTCAAATCTTCACAACTACTCATAATATGCATGCTATATACAAAACAATCGGTGGTTGTTGAGAAACTCCACCAAACCTAATAAAGCACAAGAACTTACAAATAAGACTCTTCCTCGGGAAGTGGATCCCCAAGGAAGAGTACTTCAACTGTTCCTTTCTCATCTCCATCAAAGTATCTCTTCACTCTATGCCCATTTACTTTGAAATTACCACCCTCTTCACTCCAAAGTTCGAAAGCTCCATGAGGTGATATGTCAATAACTTTGAAGGGACCCGACCATCTCGACCGTAGCTTCCCCGGAAACAATTTGACCCTAGAATTATAGAGTAAGACTTGATCACCCACTTTTATATCTTTATCAACCAATTTGGCGTCATGCCATTTATTTGTTTGCTCTTTGTAAATCTTTGAGCTCTCGTAGGCATCAAGTCTTAGCTCTTCAAGTTCACTCATTTGGAGAAAACGTAGCTCTCCGGCCATGTCGATGTCAAAGTTCATTTCCTTTAAGGCCCACCATGCCTTGTGCTCCAACTCGATTGGCAAGTGTTAAGCTTTGCCATAGACAAGCTTGTAGGGAGTTGTGCCGAGGGGAGTTTTGAAGGCGGTGCGAAGGGCCCATAGCACATCGGGGAGCTTTTGGGACCAATCCTTTCTACTTTTGCTTGTGGTCTTTTCCAAGACGGCTTTTATTTGACGGTTTGAGACCTCTACTTGCCCACTTGTTTGAGGGTGGTAGGCAAGAGCGGTCTTATGAGTGACACCATGAGAAGAAAGCAAGATCTTGAAAGTGCTCTTCCTAAAGTACGAACCCCCGTCACTAATCACCACTCTCGGGGTCCCAAATCTCGGAAAGATAGTGTTTTTGAAGAGCTTGATAACAACTTTAGCATCATTTGTAGGGGTAGCCACGGCTTCAATCCACTTGGACACATAGTCTATCGCAACCAAAATGTACTCATTCCCACAAGAGTTTGGGAATGGTCCCATGAAGTCAACTCCCCAACAATCGAAAAGCTCAATCTCAAGAATACTGTGAAGGGGCATCTCATTTCTTTGGCTTATATTCCCCGTTCTTTGACATCGATCACAAGATTTGACAAAATAATGGATATCCTTAAACATAGATGGCCAAAAGAAACCACCTTGTAACACCTTTGCAATGGTGCGAGATGTACCAAGATGGCCCCCATAGGCCGAATTGTGAATCCGATCGACTATTTCCATGCCCTCTTCCCTCGGAACACATCTTCTAAACATGCCATCACCACACTTGCGAAAAAGATGGGGGTCATTCCAAAATTAGCGTTTGGAATCATGCTTCAATTTCTTTCTAGCTCTAGCATCGAGCTCTTTCGGAATGAACCCGCTCATAATGAAATTCGCCAAGTCCGCAAACTATGGTGATTTACCACTAATCATCATCAAACTATCTTCTCTCAACCACTCATTGATCGGGCCACTCTCATCCTTCAACCCATGATCTTCGGTAGTCAATCTAGATAGGTGGTCGGCAACAACATTTTCCGCCCCCGCCTTGTCTCTAATCTCCAAGTCGAACTCTTGAAGTAATCGAGCCCACCTCAAGAGCCTTGGCTTTGCATCTTTTTTCACTAACAATTGTCTCAAGGCGGAGTGATCCGAGTATACCACAACCTTAGAACCAACAAAGTATTGCGGGAAGTTTTCCACGGCATGAACAATGGCTAACATTTATTTTTCCGTCGTAGAGTAGTTGACTTGGGCTTGATCTAGAGTTTTGCTTGTGTAGTAGATTACATGGTGCCTCTTGTCCACAACTTGGCCAAACACCGCTCCGACCGCATAATCGGAGGCGTCACACATAACTTCGAAGGGAAGGCTCCAATCCGGTGAGCGGATTATGGGAGCCATCACAAGGGCCTCCTTCAACCTACAAAAAGCACTCAAGCAAAATTCATCAAATACAAATGGGTTGTCTTTGAGAAGAAGAGAAGTCAAAGGCTTGGCAATTTTAGAAAAATCTTTGATGAAACGTCGGTAAAAGCCTGCATGGCCTAGAAAGCTTCTCACTCCCTTCACATTTGTAGGGGGTGACAAGTTTTCTATCACCGAAACCTTAGCCATATCAACTTCTATCCCTCTCTTAGACACGATGTGACCAGGCACAACTCCCTCCTCCACCATAAAGTGGCATTTCTCCCAATTTAGGACGAGGTTGTGCTCCTCACATCTTTGCAAAACATTAGACAAATTCAATAACCCAAGATCAAATGAGTCTCCATGGACACTAAAGTCGTCCATGAAGACCTCCATACTCTTCTCAAGAAAATCGGCAAAAATTGTCGTCATACATCTTTGAAACGTCCCCGGAGCATTACAAAGCCCAAAGGGCATCCTCTTATAAGCATAAACTCTAATGGGACAAGTGAAGGTTGTCTTCTCTTGGTCTTCCGGGTGTATGGGTATTTGGAAAAACCCGGAATAACCATCAAGAAACGAATAGTAAGAATGCCCCACTAACCTTTCAAGCATTTGGTCAATAAAGGGGATGGGATAATGGTCTTTGAGGGTGACGGCATTTAATTTGCGATAATCAATGCACATCCGCCACCCGGTCACGGGCCTAGAAGCTAAGAGAGTCCCATCCTCTTGTTCCACCATAGTTACCCCTCCTTTCTTGGGCACTACATGGACGGGGCTCACCCAAGAACTATCGGTTATTTGGTAGATAATCCCGGCCTCTAGCAACTTCATCACCTCATTTTTCACCACTTCCGCCATTTTAGGGTTCAACCTACGTAGCCCATCTACCTTAGGTTTACTACCCTCCTCCAAGACTATTCTATGCATGCAAAGACTAGGACTTAAACCTTTGATATCATCAATGCTATATCCAAGTGAGCCCCTATGAGTTTTCAAGATTTTTAAAAGTTCAAGTTCTTGGTCCTCACTCAAATTAGCATTGATGATAACGGGATAAGTCTCTCCCTCACCTAAAAAAGAGTACTTAAGTGAGGGAGGTAAGGGCTTTAGTTGTACCTTTGGAGGGAGAAGGCCCTCCACCTTCTTCAAGAGCTCATCATCTATCTCATGGTCATCTCCCATCTCCTCATCATAGAGTGCCACTTGTAGAGCTTCTTCTTCACATTTCTCTTCTTCATGCACCCTTTCAACCACTTCCTCTATGACTTCTACCGAGCAAGCTTTGTGAAACATTGGTCCCTTCACTAGATGAGGAAGATTAAATTCAAGGGTTTCGTTTCCCACCCTAAAGGTTAGCCGCCCTTCCCTCACATCAATGAGGACTCCTCCGGTAGCCAAAAAGGGCCTACCGAGGATGATGGGAGTGTGGCTATCCTCCGGGATATCTAGGACAACGAAATCCGTGGGAATCAAAAATTTACCAACTTTAACGGGTACGTCCTCAAGCACACCCAAAGGTTGCTTAACGGACCTATCCGCTAGTTGTAGAGTCATAGAAGTGTGGGTTAAACTATCAAGCCCAATTCTTTTAGCAATAGTTAAGGGAATGACACTTACACTTGCACCGTTATCACATAATGCCCTTGAAATCATGACTCCCCCTACAACACAAGGGATAGAGAAACTTCCGAGGTCCCCAAGCTTTTTTGGCATTTTGAAAGAGTTAGGATTAATGAGGAGAGCACTACACTCCGCCTCCATAATCATAACATCTTGGGTACCCAAAGTCCTCTTGTGAGTCAAGATGTCTTTTAGAAATTTTGAGTAAGTGGGCATGTTTAATATAACATCGGTGAAAGATAAGGTCACTTCAAGTCCCTCAAGCATTTTTCTAAATTGGGTGAACTTGAAGTTTTCCTTAGTTTTCAATGCTCTAGAGGGGTAGGGGATATTGGAAACAACAAGTGGAGAACTAGAAGATACCTTTGGAATGGGAGATTTCTTGGTTACCTTAGCTCTTGCTATTGGTTGCACCTCTACTCCTTCATCATCGGCATCCTTGATCATCTCCTCCTCATAAGGCATAATTTCGATATACCCATCTCCTCCCTCTTTGGGTTGATCATCTTCACCCTTGCCATCATCTTTTAACTCCAAGGTAGGAGTCAAAATGGGCTCTTCGGTTTCTTCACCCTCCTCAACATGCTCTTCATTTGGAATTTCATCATTCATCATGTCTAAGTAGGGGTTGTCGAGCACAAGTCTACTCCTCAAAGTCACCGCACATGCGTGGTGACTTGATGAAGCATCCTTGGAGCTTTTCCCTTGAGCAAGTAGACCTCCCGGAGGCCTTTGAGGATTGTTCAAAGCTTGAGAAGCTAACCTAGCTTCCAATTCCCTCACCTCTTTCTTGTGAGCATTGGTGACATTTTGCAAGGCCAAGTTGTTTTGGATCTCCATGTTTTTGACTAGTTGCAAAACATCACTCATAGAAGGTTCATTCTCTTGGTGGGGTTGGTTTGTCAAAGGAAGTGCAAATGCATAGTCATTCCGACTACTTGAACCTTGATTGTTGTTTCTTTGGTTGTTAAAGTTTCCTTGTTTGTTGTTATTGAAATTTCCTTGTTGTCCTCTTGAACCTTGACCATTGAAATTTGACCCTTGGCCTTGGAAAGATTGATCGGGAACACCTTGACTTGCTTGATTGCTTTGGTTGCCTTGGTAAAAATTACCTTGGCCTTGGTTGTTGAAGTTTCGGTTCCCTTGGTTTTGGTTCCAATTTCCTTGACCTTGATTCCAATTACCTTGGTTTTGAAAGTTACCTTGGTTATTGTAACCTTGATCATTGAAGTTTTGGTTTTGGAATTGGTTGGATCCTTGGCCTTGTTGAGAGTTTTTGAATTGATTATTGTAGTTTCCTCTTGAAAATTGACCTCCGCCTCTAGGTTGGGAAAAACCCGGAGGGTTGGAAGGTTGAGCTTGTGTGTGTTGAGGGTTTAACACATTTTGGCTTTTGTAGCTCATGTTTGGGTGATTTTTCGAACCCGGATGATAAAAGTTGGAATTTGGGTTGTAAGCTCCTTGGTTTTGGAATGGAGGCCTTGAGGGCCGTGGGTTGTTGTTGACCCCTTGAAATGCATTCACATGTTGATAGTCATTTCCTCCTTCATTGATATAAGATACATTATTCCCACAAACTTCAAAGGTGTGTCCATACCCATTGCAAATTTCACAAGTAGGGGTTTGATAAGCTTCCACCATAGGAGGTGCATAAGACCCACTAGCTTCATTCACATGATGGCCTTGACTTTGATTTTGTGCCTTTTGAAGCTCGGCAAAACCCTTAGTAAAAGTTTGTGTGAGCAAATCAATCTTGGCATTGGTATCCGCATTTGAAAAGTTCTCACTTGGGTATTTAGAACTCCTCCTCAAGCTATTTCCTCTAGTACCATAGCTAGATTCCGACCCAACCATTTTCTTAATCAATGCCGCCCCTTGTTGATCATTCAAATGATCGAAACTTCCCCCCGGGGAAGCATTCACCATAGCCTTGGTTTGAGGGAGAAGAGTTTGATAGAATGTTTGAGTGACATACCAATCCGCAATGCCATGATGAGAGCAACGGGCAAGTAAATCAAAGAATCGATCCCATGCCTCTCCCAAGGATTCTCCATCCTCTTGTTGGAGGGTTGTTATCTCATTTCTTAGCATCACCGTTTTGGAGGCGGGGTAGTACTTGCTTAGAAACTCCTTAGCTAAGGCTTCCCAAGTAGTAAAAGTGTTTGGAGCATGGTTATTCAACCACCTCTCCGCCCGGTCTTTAACAGAAAATGGGAACAACATTAGACAAAGGGTTTCCTCGGGCACACCATTCCTCTTCATGATTGCCACTCTACTTTTGAATTTCCTCAAGTGGGCATGAGCATCCTCATCGGAAAGGCCTCCAAAGCTATACCGCTCAATCGAACTCATTTGAGCCGGGTGTATCTCAAAGTTATTTGGGGCCAAGACACCGAAATTTATTGGAGATTGGGTATTATCATGGTTGGGTCGGTTACGGTCACGTAAAGTCGTCATTTGTGGTTGATTTTGTTGTTGAGGTATTGTAGGTGGTGAATTTGGTGGTGTATTTTGTAGTGTATTGTAGAAGGGGTTTTCGAATATGGGTTCAATGGTGTCATTTTGTGGGTTATCGGTTGTTGGAGTGGATGTAGAAGCGATAGAAGTATTGGCTTGTTGACGGCTAACCGTTCTTGAATTCCTAACCCGAGCAAGTGTATTAGCTCGTAGAGTCCTAAACAACTTTTCGGGCTCCAGATGGCTAAAGAACAACCCTTCACCCCTAGGCATGCACTCAAAAACAACTCAAAAACAAGTTAGACTCCTAGTGTGTTTTTGGGCACACTAGGGAAAGACAATAATGCAAGGCACTCTACACATAATCTAACAACTAAATACCAACAAAAACAACAAGTAACTTGACTAAATCTAAGACACAAAACAAACTATGAGTTTCCTTACGCCATCCCCGGCAACGGCGCCATTTGATGAGTTTCTCGTCGTCAAAGCAAACATCAAAAATAAACCCATATAAGTAGTATAAAGGGGTCGAATCCACGAGGATGCAGGGGTCAACTACAAGTTCGATCGAGTCCTATTCTAGCCTAACAAAGGTTGGATGGGAAGATTAACTAAGAACTAGAAAATGCAAGTAATCGCTAAATAATATGGTAAAGACAATTAAGGGAAAACTAAGGTAAAGGGTTCACCTTAGGGGGATTAATGGGTTAGTCTAGTAATTAGCAAATGGGTAATAAATTCGAGTAGAATTAATTGCTAATGTCTCAACAATTAATAATCATCAACAAAGCCATCACATTTGTCTCAAATCACTCATATAAACACTGGTCTAATCATCTCTACCACCGTCGCTTAAGAGATAATCAAACGATACTTGATAAAGTGGGCAACTTTCGTTTACACATTTCATCAAACACCTAGAGTGCATATGGGTAATACCCAAATTATTACCACAAGTCTACTAATTACCCAACTAATTATCCCACATAATCCTCCCTTAGGCTCCCCCTAGACCCTAGAAGGGAACTACTCACTCATGTTATAGGAAATCAAACAACTAAAGACTAGGAATAGTGGAATGAACATCATGCTATGGAAATGAATAATTATAACAATCAAAATGACAATTAATTAATTAGAAACGAAAATAAATTGCATAAATAACAAAAAGATGAGAAATTTATACCAACAAAGCTTGTACTAATGAATAGGGGGAATGTCTTCACCCAAAATCTTCAATACAAACCCAAAACTATAATAGTTCTACTAAGAAAGACTAGATCTACTAACTTGAAATGAGAAATTAAACTTGATTAAGGAACGATTAGGAGAGTAATTAGTGAGTAATAGAGGTTACAAATTATCTAGGGTTTTGTGCTAAGTGTTCATCAAAAGCTGCCTACAAAATATTAGGGGAAGGGTATATATAGGTATCTCGAAATTAAGAAAGAAAAATAGAAGAGATGGCGAAATGCGGAGTTGTGTTCCTGGCCAGTCGACCGGCCGCCGGCCCTCTGACCGGCCTGGAGCACATCAGTGGCTCCTTCTTCTCGTCTTCGAAAAATATGCTAAGTATGAGAATGGGGGTCCCAGCCGGGTACCCGGCCGCCGGCCTCCCACCGGCCTGGAACACCATGACACTCTCAATTGATTACTGATGCAGTGCGAGCCGGGTAGTGGACCGGCCGCCGGGTGACCGGTCGGCGCTACCTGGCTAATTCTTCTCCTCCTCTTGTTTTCATTCATTTAGGGGGTGATGGTCTGAGCCGGGTGGCCGGCCGCCGGTCGAAGGGCCGGCCTGCGCCACCTGGGGCTTGCTTTACTCATTTCTTCATCTCATCTCCGAATCCCGACTCATGCACGATCTTTATGCTCCGATTTCTTCATTTCTGCCTTAATTCCTACAAATTAAGATCGACATTCATAGCACGGGAAATCGGGAAGCAAAATGCAATCAAGGGCACGCAAATCCGTGTAAACAGACCAAAATGGGGACGAAAATGGGAGGAAAAATGTGACTTATTAAATGCTTATCAATGTGTCACCTCCATGTTCTCAGCCTCACTATCCTTTATATTCAAATTGCATTGATCTTCCATTGCCACCATGATCACACTATCCTTATTCTCGCTATTCATAGAAAGATCTAAAAAGTGAACATGCTTCTTACAAATCCTATCCAGGAGTGGCCTCCAAAACTCTTTTACCATTGTCCTTAATAAGGAGATGCCCTTTACCCACATCTAACTCCCTTAAAACATCTTTATTCTTTGGTTCAACCGCTAAGGCCTCAACCAGGTCCGTTGGAGCTTCAACAAACCTTTTCATTTTCATAAAAGCAACCGCTCTTCGAAAAAGCGCCTTAACATTACGAAGAAATGTGTTCAAAATCATGGAGCACAAATCCAAAGTAGCTTTGTATTCCCCGAAGGGCACAAGCGGCAAGATTAGAATTAAGAGAAACTGCAAGGTCAGATCAGATAAAAATTGAGGCTCTTCACCTCCAATATCTCCCAAAGTCAGACTCAAAAGTTTACAAGCTTCGTCATAATAAGATGCGGCCCTATCATAATAATTTTTTTTAAAGAGACTGTTTCCTTTCTCTTTGAGCTCCTTCACCTCGAGGAGAGGTGACCCATGCAGGTTCATAAAATAGCTCAACAACCTCTCCCCATCGCCCTCCAAAAACCCATCATTAACATGAGCACAGGCGAAAACTTCAAGAAACTTATGATAAACGGTAGACGAAGTCATGGATTTCACAACAAAGCAGAAGAAACAACAAACCACACAAGTCACTAATAGAAACTAAAATTGACAGAGATGACAAAAAGGAATAAAAACCCCTTAGCACTTAGATGAACAAACCCAACAACAAGACCCAAATAAAAATGATATCATAATGCCAATCTGACTTGAAGGTTGACGATAAACTTAGCCAACGATTCTCCGACAATGAGCGATACTAGAGTGACTAAAATCGCTTTGGCAGTATAAAAAGATGGATCAAACATGGACCATAAGGCGAGAAACCCGATCGAAATACACAAATGCCACCGATGACGAAGAGAAGCAGTCGACTGCAGGTGTTGACGGAAACAGGTCAGAGAAACTAAGGGGACGGAAACAACCTCGCCGGCGACTATTGAAGGCATTCTGGGATGTCGCCGGCGAGGGGGATGCGGTTTGTGGGTTTTTGTGGGTTTTTTTTTGAGGTTTTGTCTTTCACCTTGGGGCTAAGGCAAAGTTAACGTAATGTTCAAGAATAATACGATTCTACAATTTAATAGCACATTTAGCTAATTTTAATTCCATACTTGAATGACAAGGATACTTTTACAAGTTATCAAGCGTTCATTGGGCTTAAATAGTGGTTAGTGCATAGCCTCCCTCATACCATGTGATGAAATTTCACTTTGTAAGATATTGGAGGCTGCCGAGATTTATTCATATGAGCTTTGGTCACGCTGGCTTTGATATCAAGTGAGACGAGGACTATCTCAATAAAAACCTTAAAGTGATGATTGAGATGGTTGAGACTTGAGACCCAACTAATCTACTTTATAAAATGTTCCTATTGGTTGATGAATTTAAGGAATACGGAAGTAATTGGTCTCATCCACTCTCTTTACTACAAATTAATTACTCTCTCATCCTCACCTCCATTATGGTAATTAATTACTCTTTCTATACAAATCTATTTTTTTTAAAACAATTTGATTTTAATCTATGAACAAAACTAATTTATAAATGAAAAAAAGTTTGGTTTTGATTTATAAATAATTTATGATATTCGTCTAATGAAAAAATTTCACATTAAAAATTTCAAAAAAAAATTAGTCTAGAATTCATAAAAATCTTATAAGATTTAAAAGAAATTAGGAGAACAAAATTTAGTCATATAGATTTATAGTTAATCAAATACCAAAACTTAGTCCTACAATTTGTCTTGCGAAACAAAAATTATGTTTACTAAATTAGGCCAAATATGCTTTTAATCAACATGAGATTAGGTTTCATGTACGGTTAAGGGAATTATTCTATGTCTTATTTATTAGTATAACGTTTGAATAAAGCTTATTTAAATTAAATACTCTTTAATCCAATAATAACTCTTATAATTAAGACATGTGCATTTTTTGCACGAGTTTAAAACTAGTATATAGTTATATCCAATTGCGACCAACAGCTATAGCAAAGTTGATCGCTAAACCAATCAACGATTTTACTCCATGCGCGGAAAATACCAAATGTAGATGTGCCAATCCATTTTCAATAACAAGTTTTACACAAATTCTTATTTATAACGGACCATATTCGTCACAAGCTTATGACATGTCATATAAAATCTACATAGTTAGATAAAGACAAGTCTTTTGTAGCTATCTAGGCACTTTAATTGTTATCTTTTCTATCCATGTGAGTGATACTTGAGCTCTGACAAGCTCGTGATGGATATATCCGCCAGTCCGTCACAAGTAAGACTTGGTCTTGCTTCAGACGGGCCATTTTGGTCTAAAATAATAAGACAGGATTTTATAACCACTTTATAGTTAGATGTAACCACTATTGAAAACAAGTTGATATAAGCTGTAGTTACATTTTATCAAAAAGTGGTAACATAATCCCATCTTATTTTTCAGACGAAAATGGTCCGTTTGAAATAAGAATTTGCGCCTTTTTAATATGATCATTAAAGAAAAAGAAAAAGAAAGAATGATTAAGGTTAGTTAGATGGACATGGACATCGTACTAGTAAAAAGGCATTGGGCACTACACCTTTTGGACAAGGAAACCTCCGTCCTGCGATAAAAGGGGTTCATGTCACTATTCACACGTAGGTCACCCTCACATGCCACCATGTTACTTCACCTCATTTCCACCTCAACCATTCCACCCCATGGACAACGGTTATCACAATCCTTGCAATTCTTCCATTTTACAATATAAAAAAACGATATTAACAGTGAAATTTTACATAATTTTACTTTTTCGATTTTATGATCTATAAATAAATATTTTAACCGAAAAATTCCACACACTTACAATTCTATATATATAATTAGAAAATCTTATGATACTATTCATTTTAAGTTTGAAGAGGCAGGATTATCATAATACTACCTCCTATTCACATCGATTTTCCTTATTTCCCAAAGCGGTTATTCAAGTTATCTTCCCTCTTTTCTTATTTGGGAAATTTTGTGTTGTGCAAATTTAATTGTATGTGGGGTAGTGTGTTTGTGCATGTGGTACATGTTCATTTCCTTGATCCTTTTGTCAATATGAAATGGGAAGATAATTGTGAATATGAGAGAGTATGATGTTATGATTCGATTTTATTGTAAGAAAATAAGCACCGAGTATATATTTGTGTATATGATCTTGTAATACCCAAATTACATGTAAACTTTAGAAACACGTTTATATAATGATACTAAAGGGCCGTTCGGTTCGCACAAGGGAAAGGTAAAGGAAATCGAAAAGGGAAACATAGGGAAATGAATTATATTACCCCTAATATAAAGTTATGTTTGATTGTAAATTATAAAGGAAAAGGTATCACATTATTTATCGTCCATCAAACCAACAACTACCCCGTCCACCACCTACACCGACCAACAACAACACAAATCACCATCTTCCTCACCAACAACACCACCACTCGCGCCGCCGACATCCCACCTTGCCGGAATCATCTTCGCGCACCACCCTAAGACAGTCGCCCAACCACTAATCCCCAACATAAACAACACACCTTCACAAGTGAACAACAACCACCACCTCCGAAACCTCCTCCACCATCCACAAAAACACATGGTGTTTATGGTGATGGGGGAGGAGGTTTCTGGGGAGATGGTAGTGGTTTGAAATTGAGGATTGTTAGTTAGGGGGTGTTAGACGGTGCTCATAACTGCCAAAGAAAGGGAGTTGCCGAGGATAAGGTGTGCGTGGCCGCCGCTGATGGCATCTGTGGTGGTACCAGAGTCAGTTGAGGTGGTTGGTGCCGAAGGTGGTAGTTGGCGGTTGGTTAGGGTGGCAGATGTGGTGTTGGTTGTTGTTAGGAAGGGAATGGAAATTGATACCCTTGAGGGGTGGGGTGAATCACTTTAGAGAGATAATGGTTACTCCCATTCTTGAAAGTGGGGTAAGGGTAAGGAAAAATAGACCAAACAAACAACAACAAAGGAAATTAATTTTTTTTTTATTCCAATTCCCTTTTCTATAGACCCGAAACCAAACTGCCCCTAAATAATGAGCTGTGTTACCTCAACTACTTTCTCTCTGAGTTTAAATGGTGAGACTTTGATATTTTTCTAGTATTAAAGGCCTCAAGCAAGCAAGAGGATATCGTCCTTCCCCCTTATTGTTTGCTATCTGTATGAAGTATCTCTCAAGAGTGTTAAAGTATGCCACTATGATTTATCATGTTAAATTTCATCCTAAGTGTGCATGCACCTATAAGATCGATCATCTTATGTTCGCAGATGAACTTCTGCCCTCAGAATGAGTAATTGTCATTAGTGCTTGTATCTATCATGATTGGCATCAAAGAAACAAGAGTATAGACGAATTGCAATTGGCGCCCTTGGCTTTATGGCAACATAAATTAAGAAGTAAATATACAAAGATGTACAAGCTAAAGCACTATCCTTTAAAAGGAGCTGATTAGTATAAATGGCTAAATACACTAGGAGAATGAGATTGCTAATGTTTGCTTTTTCAAATATGTTTTAAAGTGTCCTCCCTAAATTTTTTTGATAGATACAAATTTTGATTGTATATTTGATTATTTATTAATACAATTTCTGACATCTTACCAATAAAAGAAAAATTAAATTTTATACGTTTGTAGGATCTTATGACCTTATAAATCGTTCTACTAATTCAATTCTATCCACTTCATTGATCAAAAGTAAAATCTTGATCCTGACAACATTGAATTTACCCCTTCATTTAATGGGTTTAAAATATTTCCCTAATTTCACCGATCTTATGAGAAATCTTAACTTTAGTTGGAATGGCATGGGTTCAGCTATATCACTTTGTGTGAATCCAAATACTCTTTATGTATCTCTCTAAAATTTAGAGAGAGTTCTCTCCCAAAAAATTTCAAGAAACCCCCAACATCTCGTCGGATCTTGCTTCACTGCCTCCCTCTCCTTCCCTTCGCCCCCTCTCTCACTGACCGCCCACCGGAGATGGATCAATTTGTTTTGGCATGTCTCCGGTTGTTTGCTTACCTTGGTTAGTTCGAATGTAGTACCCTAACTCCGTTTTATTCACAGATCTAATGCTTTTGATACTCCTTGAATCCCCTTTTTTTCAGTGGTCTTTTGGGTTGCATATTGGTGGGTTCTGAGCCGCGACGACATACTTCTTACTCCGGTTTCCCTTTCTCTCTGTATTGAGACCATTTCTATATTAGATTGGTTGATGATGCCTTAAGACAAATTAATCTGATTATTTATATAATGTGTGCCTATTAAGTTTTAAACTTATAACTTTGGAAGCTCTACTAATCATTTAAGGTTGCACAAGAAGATAAAAAAGATGAAGATCGTCATAGTAAGAGAGATGTGTTGTATAAAAGATCATTAAACGTAATATATGCTAAGTGTTTCAAAATCAATAGTGGATCCTTCTGTGATTTCTGGCTCGTATTTGAAGAAATATTTCGAAAATATTTACTCTTAAAAATTGCTTTTCAAATTTTGATCAACATTTTACATTTCTGAAAATCTGGAAAAAAGACACTTACCAAAAATGAGTGGTTTACTTTTTCTATATTTGGCAAAATTTATGGTTCTCATAAACACCACCAAATAAGTTATTTCTGTGGGAAATAACGGTTTACATCCCTTTAGAAATTTCGGATTATAATGAAACTATATATATATGAATTTCTAGTCATAAATTAAATTGCATAATAAAAACAATAGATTAAGAAATAACCTTCGGTCCTAGTAAAAGGCCTAAGAACAAATACCAAAGTAGGTATTCTCCTAATCGTAACACCCAAGATGGTTCAAGAAATGCCTTCGTCGTGCTAGAACGAATACCCAAAATTACTTCTAATTTTGTGTGTATATTGATGATGAGTATGAAGATTAATGAGAAAAATCAAAAATCAGAATTTTTTTTTTCTTCTTCACTTGTGCCGTCACTTTCTAGACAAATTAGGGTTAATTGAAAAACTTATTTTTCACCCTATATGTGTGCCGTGAGATTGAGAGAGGAGAGAAAGAAAAAACCTAGTTTCCTTATTTAACTCCACCTCTATTTGGTAATTAACATCTAATTAATTATATACATAATATAATATGTATTAATTATTACTAGTAATGGACCGTTACATAAACCGAGTAATGCCGGACCAATACAGTATAATAATATCGTGTAATACATATCCGCCAACTTAAATATAAAATTTTTTATATTTAATTTAGACCAACATTATATACATTGATTAAATATAATATTTTATATTCAATTACCAGCTAACATAATTTAATCGTTATTAAATAATCGTATCATCATCACATTGACTAATCTTTTAGTCAAATACATCGACTAACCTTTTAGTCATTTAATAAGGCATAAATATGATTATTTTCTCAAATAATCACATCTCTCAAACACATCCTTTAGGTGTGACTTTTAGGGATCAGTTGATCACCGCCATCTGTATGACAATAACGTCAAACTTATCTAGCAAGTCAACCGTTATCGATAAACGTTAATCAACCGATTATAATAAAAAGTATACCCTGTGAACCTTAGCTGTTATCACACTAACAGTGGAGGACACTAGCTCCAACAATCTCCCACTTGTCCTTACAAGTGTATGTGCGATAACCGATTCTCATATCCGTAAATTTCTCTCACTCAATGTAAAACAATTTGCAAAGTCCGCATTTACAAAGGTCGTATTTTACAAGTGATCATTATCAAGAACGGTTTTCCCGACTAGAGAGTAACTCAACTGATAAACGAATCATTATTCGAGCATGGCCATGTATTTCAGTTACTACTCCTCGAGTGACCCTGAGAAATAACAAAACCTGATAAAGGGTTGGATATTTTCCTCAACTCGAATCCTGCAGATGTAAGCACAGTATGAAATGACCCAGTAAAAATCTTCTTGGCCTCCTGTTACGGTCGACCGTGAGAAAGAAACCAAAATCACCCAAAAACTGCCTTAATCTCAAGAGACAGTCGATAGTCAAAAGAATCGACTCTAGGAACACTATGGACGTCCAAGCCACGACCTGGAACCGAATGTTGTTAAACATTTAAGACTCCATAACGTCGTCACGAATTACAATGTCCTACGAGGTATCCTTATAACTCGTATTTGTGATCGATCAGTCAACAGTTTGACTTATGGCTCGTTGAACCCACCATCAATCGACTCAACAATATAATAGCCAGAGTTATCATCAGCTCATGTAGGCGATTATGGACCAAAACACATATAATGTTATTCAGTTCACTTTGTGGTGTTCAATGTTGTCCATACAATCCACATGAAAAACAAAATATGAAAACAATACGATGAAGTTATTATTAGTATATGAAAAGATGTGTCTAATTCATACAAACAACTAATACAACTCAGGAACACGTTTAATTCCCATGGAAGTAACGTTCCCTTCATGCTTATCATGTCTTAACGGTTTAGTGAGAGGATCTGCTATGTTATCATCCGTAGCAATCGTGTCTATCACTATCTCTTTTTGCTCCACGTAATATCTGATCATGTGAGCCTTCCGAAGTACATGTCTAGATTTGTTGCTAGACCTAGGCTCCTTAGCCTGAAAGATGGCACCACTTTTATCACAATAGATGGTGATCGGGTCATTCGAACTAGGAATTATAGCAAGTCCCTGTAAGAATTGACGCATCCATATAGCTTCCTTTGCAGCTTCTGAAGCGGCATAGTACTCGGACTCAGTCGTAAAATCTGCTATAACACTCTGCTTGGAGATTTTCCAGCTGACCGCAGCGCCATTAAGAGTAAATACGAATCCAGACTGAGATTTCGAGTCATCCCGATCCGTTTGGAAGCTAGCATCTGCGTAACCGGTTGCGCAGAGCTCAGTCTCTCCACCATAAGTCAATACCCAATGCTTAGTACTCCGTAGGTACTTAAGGATATTTTTAACAGCCATCCAGTGTGTTTCACCTGGATTGCCTTGGTACCGACTGGTCATACTCAAAGCATATGCCACGTCTGGACGTGTGCATATCATGACATACATGATCGATCCTATAGCTGAAGCATAAGGAATTCGACTCATGCGCTCGACCTCTTCAGATGTCTTGGGTGCCTGAGCTTTACTCAAATGCATCCCAGATGTCATTGGAAGATACCCCTTCTTGGAGTTGGTCATGCTGAACCTTTCAAGAATCTTATCTATATAAGACTCCTGACTGAGTGATAACATCCGTCGTGATCTATCTTTGTAGATACGGATTCCCAATATGCGCTGTGCCTCGCCCAGATCTTTCATCTGGAAATGGTTCTTTAACCATACCTTAACCGAAGATAAGAGAGGAATATCATTCCCTATCAAGAGTATGTCATCGACATACAATATCAAGAAAACGATTTTACTCCCACTCGACTTGACATATAAGCATGGTTCCTCCACCGATCGAGTGAAACCATTTGCTTTTATGACTTGGTCGAAACGATGATTCCAACTCCGAGAAGCTTGCTTAAGTCCATAAATGGAACGCTTAAGCTTGCACACTTTCTTAGGATTTTTAGGGTCAATGAAACCGTCGGGTTGTACCATGTACAACTCCTCCTCCAAATAACCGTTTAAGAAGGCGGTTTTCACGTCCATCTGCCAAATTTCATAGTCATGAAAAGCGGCAATCGCTAAGATTATCCGAATGGAACGCAGCATGACTACGGGTGCAAAAATTTCATCATAGTGCAATACTTGCACTTGAGTGAAACCTTTTGCCACTAGTCGTGCCTTATAGGTGTCTGGTTATCCCCATACGGAATGCTTTATCTTGTAAAGCCATTTGCACTGAAGAGGCCGAACCTTATCAGGCAAATCAACCAGATCCCATACGTCATTCTCAAACATAGAGTCCATCTCGGATTGCATGGCCTCAAGCCATAGCTTTGAGTCGGAACAGGTCATGGCTCCTTTATAGGTAGCGGGTTCGTTACTCTCTAATTAGAAAACATCGTCTCTATCGTTCTCCTCGACCATACCAATGTATCTGTCTGGAGGTATGGAGACTCTACCCGACCTTCTAGGTTCCTCAGGAATATTAACCGCAGCAAAAGATGAAAGAACATCTTCCTCCATCGGTTGCTTGGTTGTTAGTTCTTGAATCTCCGACAGATCGAAGGTTCTATCACTCGTCTTGTTCTTGAGAAATTCTTTCTCTAGAAACTTCGCACTAGCCGCAACAAAAACACGTTGTTCGGTAGGCGAATAAAAGTAATGACCAAACATTCCTTTTGGATAACCAATAAAGTATGTCTTGACCGATCGCGGGCCGAGCTTAACCTCGTGTCTCCACTTGACATAAGCCTCGCAGCCCCAAACCCGAAAAAAGGACAAGTTAGGGACTGTTCCCTTCCACATTTCAAATGGAGTCTTGTCAACAGCTTTAGACGGACTTCGGTTAAGTATAAGAGCAGCTGACAAAAGAGCATAGCCCCATAATGAATCAGGCACTACCGTGTGACTCATCATGGATCGAACCATATCAATTAATGTTCGATTTCACCGTTCGGACACACCATTTAATTGAGGTGTTCCAGGTGGAGTTAACGGTAGTACTACACCACAGTTTTTAAGGTGTTGATCAAACTCATTCGAAAGATATTCGCCACCACGATCTATAGCCATCTCTAGCGTTGATTGACATAGGTCCATACATATCAGTATGTATGAGTCCTAATAGGTCAGCAGCGCGCATTCCAACACCTTTGAAGGAAATTTGAGTAATTTTGCCTATGAGACATGATTCACACGTGCCAAAAGATGGATAGTCAAATGGGGAGATAGTCTCATTGTCAATGAGCTTCTTCACGCGTTTTTCATTTATGTGTCCCATACGGCAATGCCATAGATAGGTTTGATCTTTGTCACCAACCTTTACCTTTTTATTACTCACATGCAATATATTTGTGGTTTGATCTAAAACATAAATCCCACTCATGGAAACTGCTTTACCATAAATCATTTCGTTAGAGGAGAAAATACAGCTATTATCCTTTATTATAAATGAAAAACCGTTCTTATCGAGTACGGAAACAGAAATAATGTTTTTAGATAAACTGGGTACATAGTAACAGTTATTTAAAAATAACTCAAATCCACTTGGGAGTTGGATTACATATGTTCCCACTGAAACGGCAACTACTCTTGCTCCATTCCCCACTCGCAGGTCTACATCACCCTTTTCGAGAGTTTTGATGTTTCTTAGGCCCTGCAAATGATTACACAGATGAGAACCATAACCAGTATCAAGTACCCAAGTTCCGAAACTTGCATGGTTAATCTCAATCATATGAATAAAAGAAGACATACCAACAGGAGTGACGCGGCCTGCTTTTACGTCTTCAGCATACACGGGACAGTTCCGCCTCCAATGCCCAGTCTTGTGGCAATGGTGGCACTCCATGTTTTCTTTGCTCTTTGTCTTGCCTTGTGAGCTACTGCTAGTCTCACCAGGCCCACTCTTGCCCTTTCGTGGCTTCTTGAACTTCGGCTTCCCTACAGCTAGGTCGGCCTGAGCCTTGCCCTTACCCTTACCCTTGTTTGCAAACATGAGAACGTCCTGCTTCAGGCTCCCACTCAATTTCAGATCCTTCTCAGTCTGTATCAGAAGTGAGTGCAGCTGATGAGAATTTCTCTTCAAATCATTCATATAGTAATTTGCCCTGAATTGGGCAAAACCATCATGAAGTGAATGAAGCATGCGGTCAATGACCACGCTCTCTTTGATTTTGCAATCAAGTGCCTCCAGTTTTTCGAGATTCTCGATCATATCGAGAATGTGTGGGCTACCCGGTTGGCCCTTATAGAGATTCGCTTCAAAGAAACGAGTGGTAAGCTCATACATAACGATCTGCGGTGCTTTTGAGAACTCGTTAATGAGCGTGGTGAAAATCTTGTTTGCACCTTGGGCAATGAATCGTCTTTGCAATTGGATTCCATTGAAAAGATGAGTATGTCCTTTATCGCACCCGCCTCCATTACGAAATCACTATAAGCAAGTGATTCATTCGCTCTTACATTGGGGCCTGGGTTAGGCAGTAGTGGCTCAGCCAAGTACTTGAGCTTACCGTCAGCTATGGCAGCATTCCGTAATGAAGCCTCCCAGTCCGCAAAGTTGGACCCTTTATTTTTCAGTCGCGTGTACTGATTCATATTGTCCATGAACATCTTAAGCCAGGATTCGCGTGTTAGCGTGTCACTTGGCATAGGGGCATCAGCATGTCCAGCCATTTGTTATAACAGTTTTATCGATATAAATGATTGCTACACTGCGAAAAGGAGATAAAACATAATAAGCATTTTCATCGTTTTAATTAAGTCTAATGCAAAACCGATTAATGCGAAGACTCTTGCATTTATACAATTGACCTCCCTCAAGTATTATATAAATGATCCCAAGACTCAATTTCTGTAAATTGATAAGCCAACTTCTTGGCTAATTCTACTTTTAGAATTCCTGGTCGATAAATCTCTGTAAATTCTATCTTTAGTCCATCATAATCACGAGATATTACTCGGACTATAATGTTGAAGTAAAATAGGTCAACACATACTACTTACCCAACGTAGAAGGGGTCATATGGAGAGTAAGGTCATATATGCCTACCGACGAAGAAGGAATTCATAGCAGTTTTCCCTATAAAGACTAATCTCAATTTTAGGTTTTAGAGGAAGGTCCATCAGCTTTAATTTTATTCATTTAAGTGAACGAATGATCTAGCATTTAGAGAATGAATAATTTAAGATGATAGCTTTTAGAATTTTGAGTGACATCTGGATGTCCATGATAATTAACATACAATCTATATGAGTCAATTTTCATGCAATTAAGTAGTAGTAGGTGGTTTGGTTTAGACGGAATATGATGTAATAACTATTATGCAAAAGAAAAACAATAAGAACGAAAAAATGAAAAACAAAGTAAAAAGTCCTAGTGTGGCCTATCCTATCAAAATAGAACAAAAATACACTTTGAAATCCATCCTTATGGACTCTAGAAGCTTGACTTCATGTTCCATCTTGATCCATGTAGCGGGAGTGAGCTATCCGATCTCCATCTTTGGTCTTCTCAAAAATACAATTTTAAAATTACAAAACATAAACCTATTTACATTCTAATTTAAAAATTATAATTAAAGATTACAAAGGGGAGATTCGAGATCTCAAAATACATCCAAGACCATGTTACCATCATTACGATAACACAATCTACTAAGGTCACACTAAGCAATACAAATTACAACCTCTTGTAAAAAAAACCAAAATAATCCATTCATCCATTCATTCAACATAATAAAATGCATCAACAAAATAAATTAAACATTCAAGACATAATTCATTAATTATGATGATTAATTTATCCAAACCACCTTTAACATGATCAAAATTATGTGACAATTCCTTAATTGTACACAACAATTTTAATCAACCATAATCCAATTTAATTCATATTATCGGGTATAACATAAATTAAATTCAACATTATTTTAAACCTTTTTAAAATAATAGGGTATCTATCATTGTGAACTTTTTCACAACAACAAAACAACATACATTATCTTTATAATGCAATAACCAAAAAAAATGTAAAAAAATAAAAATAAAAATTTCACTGTTCACGAATGAACAGTACCCGTGAACAGTAGCAGGTACAAATTTTTTTTTTTTTTTCTCGGTTTTATTAAAAAATATACAATTCCTTTTAAATTGTTCATGCTAATAAAACTAGATCGGTACAAACATTCAACATCTAATCATTATTAAACAGTGATATAAACTAGATAATTCAAATTAACCTTTTAACATGAGTATCTAAATCATGATTAATCAATTATCAAAATACTCAACTAATCATAATTGTTTTGTAAATTCATATCGAAAAATTAGCACAATGAATGTCCTTTAACATCCAAATACAAATTTCATTTTCATTTCAATTTAATCCTCATTAAATCAAAACATCAACTAATTCATTATATTATTATCTTAACAAATTAAAATAACAACATATATGAATTAATAATGGAAAACCCTAAAAAAAAAAAACACGGCTAAAAAAAAACACAAATTCTTGTTTGTGACGGGCAATATCCGTCACAAGCTTGCGACGGGTACCACTTGCCCTCACAAATGGCCCATTTAAGGGAAAAGGGGAAGCACATGGGGGGTGCCCCACATGTTCCCTCTACCCTTTTTGTTAGAGGAAAAACCCGTCGCAAGGTCCGACCCGTCACAAGGGAGACCTACTGAAAAAAAAAACCTTCTCGGCTGGAAAAATTTCAGAAACTTTTTTTTTTTTTTTTTAAATTATACAAATCATTTAATGAAAACATATAAAATAATTTCATAGCCTAAGGCTCTGATACCACTTGTGGGAAATAACGGTTTACATCCCTTTAGAAATTTCGGATTATAATGAAATTATAACTATATATATATATGAATTTCTAGTCATAAATTAAATTGCATAATAAAAACAATAGATTAAGAAATAACCTTCGGTCCTAGTCAAAGGCCTAAGAACAAATATCAAAGTAGGTATTCTCCTAATCGTAACACCCAAGATGGTTCAAGAAATGCCTTCGTCGTGCTAGAACGAATACCCAAAATTACTTCTAATTTTGTGTGTATATTGATGATGAGTATGAAGATTAATGAGAAAAATCAAAAATCAGAATTTTTTTTTCTTCTTCACTTGTGCCGTCACTTTTTAGACAAATTAGGGTTAATTGAAAAACTTATTTTTCACCCTATATGTGTGCCGTGAGATTGAGAGAGGAGAGAAAGAAAAAACCTAGTTTCCTTATTTAACTCCACCTCTATTTGGTAATTAGCATCTAATTAATTATATACATAATATAATATGTATTAATTATTACTAGTAATGGACCGTTACATAAACCGAGTAATGCCGGACCAATACACTATAATAATATCGTGTAATACATATCCGCCAACTTAAATATAACAGTTTATATTTAGTTTAGACCAACATTATATACATTGATTACATATAACATTTTATATTCAATTACCAGCTAACATTATTTAATCGTTATTAAATAATCGTATCATCATCACATTGACAAACCTTTTAGTCAAATACATCGACTAACCTTTTAGTTATTTAATAAGGCATCAATATGATTATTTTCTCAAATAATCACATCTCTCAAACACATCCTTTAGGTGTGACTTTTAGGGATCAGTTGATCACCGCCATCTGTATGACAATAACGTCAAACTTATCTAGCAAGTCAACCGTTATCGATAAACGTTAATCAACCGATTATAATAAAAAGTATACCCTGTGAACCTTAGCTGTTATCACACTAACTGTGGAGGACACTAGCTCCAACAATCTCCCACTTGTCCTTACAAGTGTATGTGCGATAACCGATTCTCATATCCTTAAATTTCTCCCACTCAATGTAAAACAATTTGCAAAGTCCGCATTCACAAAGGTCGTATTTTACAATTGATCATTATCAAGAACGGTTTTCCCGACTAGAGAGTAACTCAACTGATAAACGAATCATTATTCGAGGATGACCATGCATTTCAGTTACTACTCCTCGAGTGGCCCTGAGAAATAACAAAACCTGATAAAGGGTTGGATATTTTCCTTCTCAAAAGATCTCGTACTAAAATATTTTTTGACTCTTATAAAGATCTTCTTTCACCTTTATTTTACCGATTTGGGACATGAGCTTGCACCCTAACAATAATTCTCCCCTCAAACCAACTACCATCATCTTGACTCAGACCTTGACTTTTATGTTGGACCTTCTCACACCATACAACCCCAACTTATAGACACACCTTGCATCACCAAGCTTTGATAACTTCCCCTTAATCGACACATTATGTGTCCCATTAGGGGTCATGTGTCACTCCACGGGACTTGTGCTACACTTGCGTACCAAACGCCTCTGTACTCAATATACCTCGGACTGGGTTCGAATCCAGTGACTCAGCGCGCCACCTCCGACCGCCTTTTGGACTTACCATGGACCGCTTTTGTTTCCCTTATTAAGCCCAGCCCACCTCGTTGGGTCGCTGACAATCTTTTCTTGGACGGCCTGTCTCATCGTCGTGAGACCCATGTCGCCTTCACGAACATATTAGCTCTCCCTCGAGCTATTAGGAGTTTCACGCCTTGTAGTGTAAGGCACCCTTCAAGTCTTGGGTTGATGATTTTTCTTGTGCCTAGCCCAAGTTGAAACTTGGGCTCTGATACCAGGCCACTTGTTGTGTGGAAGTGTTAATACCCCGTGTTGGGCCTCTGTTGCGTCGGTGTGCACTGTGCATAATAGTACTATATTGTCCGCTTTGGGTCAAGCCCTCACAGATTTACTCTTGGACTCCTTTCCAAAAGGCGTCGTACTATTATATTTATGGACTCGCCTTTATTCTACCGATGTGGGACATGCGTTTGTAATCTAACCGTAGTCATTTTTAGTATGTTATATTTCAATTTATTAAAAAAAATAAGCACATTTAATCAAATGAGTCAAATGTCACATGTATAAAGACTATAATCAACCGTTGCCGCAAAAGAACATTAGCTGGATTAAAAATTTTATTTTGTCATATCTTTCTTTTAAATATCCCACCTTTATAACATTGTTTTTTCTACAAGTCACATAAAAAGCTAATTTTACCAAAACAAATGGCATCTCTTAGCAAAATAATCATTTGCTGATCGAGTATATCTTTACCTTTTTTTCAAGTGTAACTTTTGAAAACAAAGAATAGCCATAAGAATTGACAAAAACAAAGAAATGTTTTAATTCATTCTCTATAAATTATCTTTTGAATGGATCATGGGACGGAATTTATAAACAATGAACTATTTAAATCGTCTCATGTAGAACAAATTGCTTTCATCTTAATTTTATTGTTGATGATATATCTTTACATTATTAATTATTATAGAGTATTATTAGATGCCTTTAGAACATGTTAAAACCATAGTTCATCAACAAATTATCAATTTTTTTAAAATGCCATAAAAGGACAATATTATTTTAAAATGTTTAAATAAAGAAATGCAAAATGTACGAAGACAGGTAGGTGTACTAGGTAGGAATAGGTTTCTCTTATCACCGTTTTATTTTAATACTATATAATATCACTATTTAGCCCGTTTTTGTTTCGGACGAATTTGCTCCGTTGAAAGAAGAATTTGAGAGGGGTTATGAGAATAAGGACGTTTTTTTTAACAAAATATTCTTCTCGGGATTGGTGGTAAAAGTACCTTAATTATGCTATATATACCCCCTTCTCTTCTCACCCTATACCTACACCTCTCAATTCTCACCCTCCTCTCCTTCATGTATTTCCACTCTTTTTCCTTCTTTTTTCCATGTCAATATATACACTATACATATATTATATGATGCATTGATGCATATATTATAAATTTATAATAGGGTATGATACATTGTTTTATCAAACGTTAATGGTCCTATTTGTATTTTTCCACAGCTTTCTTGAACTGCATCTTTATGTTTCCTTAAAACCAAATCCGTCATCCTTGATAAATAGACGATAAATACGCATCATCGGGTGATTCTGAGTTTCGGAATACGGGTAATATTATTATTACGTATTTGTATCGAGATCAGTTGTAAGTTGTAACCGATGATGCAAACAAACTCATTTACGTTAAATTATAGAGTGTAGTTCAATAAAGCTGTGGGAAGAAACTGATAGGATCAAGAAAGCCAAAGGAAGACTACAGGAAAACATATTTAACTTAATTTAAAAGGTCAGCCTATTTTTAAATTGCTGAATCATGCTGATTGATGGTGATTGGTATATATATTTCTCTCTTTTACCATGCTTATTATTTTTTTCTTCGGCAATGTATTTTTATTTCAACAGTACATGACTGATTAAATTTTATCCAGAAATGCCAGTAACTTCCACAAATGATGAGTTAGAAGATGATTTTGAAATTTTCTCAACATAATTAATTTTCTAAGGTTTACCAATCTTTTTTTTTTCCCGGATATTCTATATGGTACCCCGTGTTTTTCATATTAAGACGATGAATTTGAAAAAAATATTTACGTTATGAACTTGTAATCATCCGATATACTCGGTCAAAATTTATTTTCTTAATTACCTTGAACGACCATAACTCTTGCTATATAAGATTATAAAATGTTAATATTTTTTTTCAAATTGAAAATCTCGTAAAGACGATTAATTTGACATAAGAGTAGTTGACGTGTTGCAATCTCATGATCATGAATTATAGGCTGTCAACATAGGGACACCACGTAAAATATTCCTTTTTTTCTTAGCATATGATATTTTTCTGAAAATTCTACGACTTATGTGAATTTAGAAAGTTGGAAAATAACACTCTTGTAAAGGAATATGAAAGTGAGACAAATTCGGTTCTTTTCTACGATATAATCAAAAAACAATTGAATTTTTTTTGCTAGGTTTATGAAAGTGTGTCAATCAAATCACTAGGACGAGAGATGTTAAAAGTTGTTAGGTTTGTCCATCATTACTGCAATCGAAAGAATACTTTACTGCAATAAACTATTAGAGATAATAACAAGGAATTATCCATCATTAAAAAATCAAACAAAACCCTCTAAGATCTTTCAAAATCATTCTCAAACCCAAGAAAAAACATAACTACTCAAACATGTTTAAATCCCCTACATGCTAACTAAATAAAAATTCTCATAATTTTTTCCCCACAAACTCCATCTATTTATATAAGGAAAGAAATGAGATTTTAGAGAATGAGTTGATGCATACTTACAATATCTATAACAAAATAAATTTATAAATAATTTTTTTTAAAGAATGAGTTGATGCATAATTACAATGTCTATAACAAAATTATAAACTAATATTATTAGATTCGGGAAATAAAAGATTTATTAAGATAATTTAAGAAAAGTCATAAACTGAAATCATTAATTGACTTTCTAATAAAAAAATCAGTAAAATACATATTTCATGACATAATCAATATTTTTATTACCTTTGCATTTTAATTTTTATATTTCATATGAGGTAAAATATGAAAAAATTAAGGTATAAATCTCGAATGATGATGTCAAAATATGACTCGATCCGAAAAATTGACCGAAATCCGTCTGAACAAAACTTGACCAAACCCAACCCGTTAAAACTTGAACTCGAAAACTACCCAACTCGATAATGACCCGTTCATTTAAGGTCATGACCCGACCCGTAGTCCGACCCGTTAATGGAAAAATTTATTAAAAATTTAGAATTTAAAGCAATTAAACCAATATGACATTATTTAAAATAAAAATCTAAATGAATTTTTTTAAATAAAGTATGCTTATATATGTTTTAAAGCATAGTTTTACCATATAATTAGTTAATCAAATGATTAGCATATAAATATAGTCACAATTTATCACGTACGAGTAACGACTGATCAATTCAATATTTCGTATAAATTTTAGATATTAAATATATTAGACATAACTATTTATTCTTTCTAATATCATGTACCAAACTATATAATTACAAAAAATAAGAATAACTATATCTTTATAACTAAATTTAAAGATAATAAATATTTGTAAAAAGACGTTAATTTAACCCGTTTCTGTCCCTAACCCGACCCGTACAAACCCGTATTTTATAAACCCAAAATTAACCTGACCCGTATTTATCCCGGACCCGAGGTAACTGAACCCATAACCTGTTTGCCCGACCCTTTCACATGCCTTTGAATAATTGATACACACTAAAAAAATCAAAAACTCTATAAATACCATGTATTCATTGCGCGGGATCTACTACCTAAAAATAACAAACAATTTTAAAAACAAAATCAAGAAATAAACTAAAGGAAGGGAGAGGTAGGATTACAAATAAGCTTGGATGGGGGTTTGGAGGGAAAAGGAGGGGAGATATTTGAAGAGATGAAAAATTCTTTGATTGGATAGCAAAATGAAGATAGAATGGATATTGAGGGGAGATAAATCATTTGCCCTTATCTAAGCCAAATTATTCCCCTCTAAGAAATGAAAATTTAGAGAGAAAAATATGACCTCTATTTACCCTCTTCTTCTCCTCCCTTTATCCCGGCCCCTACCCTCCATTTCCCTCCTTTTCTGGTATCTAAACAAGGTATTAAGTTTCAAACTTCATTAAGAAAAACATACAAAAAATAAATAATACACAGTTAAAACTAACTAATAATTAATTCAGGAAATATGAACACTAAATTAGGGAGATACTAACTAAAACTAAACCAAAATACTATTGGATTTGATAATGTAAGAGATCCTCCAATTAAAATTACAAAGTAGGGGTATTAATACCCAAGGTACAAAAAACGAAAGACGAAAGAAGAATGCTCATGAACTGAGAGAATCGGTCCTTTTAGTGAGTACTAGGGCCATACAAGCCGAGATCGGCCCAGCCCCAGCCAAAGCACTCATCCTCTCGGCTAAGACATCCTTTAGTGGTGGCGTGCGTTGGGTTTGTCATTGTTTTTAGGGTTTTTTGTCAGAAACTACCTTTTATTTAGGGTCATTTGTGAGCAACTACCTTTCATTTTTTTTTTGGCTTTCAACTACCTTTCATTTCTTCTTTTTGCAAAAAACTACCAAAAATCCACCTCCGGCGAAAAAAAGTCAGCTTTCCGGCATTGACTTGCTATTTTCTCCATTTTTCACACAACAAAGTCTGAAAAAATTAATCTCCATACCCAACACCTTATCAAAGTCTATTCTAAGCAATATCAACGCATCAACCATCTCAATCTCCCTCTCCATTTCCGTTGTTACCTTTACTACCACCTTCATCACCTCCGTCCTTACATTTCGACAACCTTATCGACTATTCATGATTCATCTAACTTAATGTTTATCTCATTCATATTAAAGTCTATCTTTCTCTTTTTCTATGTGTGAATCCTTGATTATTTTCAAATAGTTAACACTAGGAGTCTATTTTGCCCATAATAGATGGTTGTTGATGAAAAAGAATTTACCATGTTAAGCTAAATGTCGATGGTGATTTTTTTTTTGTGAATTAAAGCTTTGATTCGGCTAAGAGATAGACAAATTAAGGTGATTAATGTTGGTTCAATTAATCTTTTCCGTCTATTATTAGGATTATGAAGTAAAGAGTTGGATTCAATATGAAAATGGTAAGTCAACGCCGGAAAGCTGACTTTTTTTCACCGGATGTGCATTTTTGGTAGTTTTTTGCAAAAAGAAGAAATGAAAGGTAGTTGAAAGCCAAAAAAAAATGAAAGGTAGTTGCTCACAAATGACCCTAAATAAAAGGTAGTTTCTGACAAAAAAACCCTTGTTTTTACTCTCTTCCTATTTGTGTTGGCACATTATTGTCTCACATTGAGTAGATTTAGAATGAGAAGACTAATTGATACGTCTAAATTTTGTTGCGTTTTTCTCTCTTCCGAGTTACCATTTAAGCATAAAATATAGTGCTTAAAGGCAGAAGCAATGGCTAAAGATTTTGTTGGTATCTCGATTTTGCGTATATTTATTGATTATGTAATACTCCATGTGTGGAGTAGTCCCTTGAAGATGTCCATTGAGAGCGGCTTAAATGACTAATGCTTAAAGGGCTTAAAAGTACTACTCATATCAACAAAGTGCACTTTATTTTTTGGTTATCCATGCAAAAGAATTCAACAGTTAAGCGTGCTTGGCTAGGAATAGTCTTAAGATGGGTGACCTCCTGGTAAGGTCCCCGGGATGCGCATGGGTGAGGACAAAATGCGCTGCAAAGGACCCGTGATGATCTGTGAGTCATGTACACAACCCGACAAACTACCGTGAGTGACCACTCCCGACCCAGGGTTTGGGCCCGGGTGTTATAGATTATTACAGAAAAAGTTAAAGGATGCGATAAATGCTCTGAAAGTGAAGACGATGCGGGATCAGAGATAAGACGAAGAAGGAGCTCAGGTAAAACACTAGCTGGCCGGGTAGCAGCCAGTTAGCACCCCATGCTCCAATCTCCTCTCCTCTCATCTTATGGCATGAATCCAGCCATCTAGGGTCACCCGCCGATCGACCGATGTCGGTTGGCTGAGAGACCGATTCCTCAACACGACACTCGTCGTCCTTGCAGCGTTGCATTAGCACTAGTAGACCACCTGCCAATCCACCGACATGATAGTGGTATATATTTTGGCTAAATTCTCGTCTTTTCTTCATATGTCTTCGGCACCGGCTGGGTGGCTGTTGGCTGACTGGTTGGCCATGGACCCTTGTACGCGTGTATTGTTTTCTCCCCTTTGAAAGCCCATCTATAATAGATTAGCATAAATAGATTGTCGAGTTAGACTTTAAAAGAATTTTCAGAACCATGTTAGAATAAAACCCCTGCTTTATGGTAGACTAGATTAGTTTAGTTTAGTTTAATCTTCCCTATAATCCTTCCTATATTTAGTTTAATTTTATAAAATTTATTGCAACTTTGGTTTTGAATTGAAGATTCATGTTCAATCTTTTGGTTTATATTAAAGTTCTTATCTTTTTCATCTCAAATATTTTTATTTATAAAGATTTTATCTTTCTCTCTTTATTTCATTTCTTTTACATTACGCAACTGAATCTTGTTATTAGTCATGTTTACCATAATTATTATTGTGTTTATTGTTATGTTCGTGTTATAGTTATGGTAAAGGGGAATCTCTTTGATCATGAATAATAATAATTATGGTAAAGGGGAATCTCTATGAGATTAAATGGGGTTGATTATTATGTTTTGGTAAATGCAAATTTGTGCGTGTCTTGTCTTCACATTCATGTATAACAAGTGTTTGATGATTTCTTTTAATGAAAGTTTGAATCTTTGAATTCTTGTGCATTGGATGTGTTTGTTCAATTGCTTGAGCGAAATATTGAGCCATTTTTGTATCTCATTGACTTGCCTTGGGGCTAAAGCCTTGACTAGTGTTCTCCCTTTCATTTTGTCCTGGACTAGTTAGGGGGACTTGTCTTGGGGCTAAAGCCGCGCAAGATAGGTGGGTCGGGACTAGTTGGGGGGAAATCTCGACTAGACTTAACCCAAGGAAAATCTCTTATCGAACGATGGAGACAAACCTAGACCTTACCCATTGTTCCCCCTTTCATTTTGTCAAAGACCTCTCCATTTAGATGACCCCGAGACCTTAGTCTCTCTTCTATTTGTGTTTATCTTTGATTTCTGCTTTAACTTATGTTTTAGCTTAATTCATTAGCATAGAATTATCATTTATCTTTCATAATCGACTAAACCAAGACAAAACTGAGATTTGTAGCCCTAACTACACCACATCTTAAGGATCGACTTCGACTTACCACACTACATATTAAGTTGAGTTATATACATATTGTTTACCTTAGGGGAGCACGATAAACCCATCATCACTAGCTTATAAGGTAGTTGGCGACTAGATCCTCATATCAGTAATTGTTTTTATGATAAATTCATCACTTATGAAACAGTCTCGTGTACCTATTTAATTCTATAAAACTGTTGCAAAGGACTATTTAAGTGTCATTAGAGTCGACAGTTCAGCTTGGGATTGCAAATTAATGTGATATGCGGTAGTTTTGATAATGATGATGATGATAATGATGTGTAGTAGCATACGTGGTTGTAGAGTAACACCACTGCTGAACACTTATCATTGGTTAACTAGATATTTGGGGTTACATCGAGTGCAGAGTAGCACCAAGTGCAAACGAGTTTCATGAAACACAGATGTGAACATGGAGATATTGGAGGTCTTATTTATCCCATGTATGTTTTCGGACATTGTTCGAAATCGAATAGTTTTAGAGTGAGGAGACTGTTTATAAACTATGACTACTTTTCCTATCACCAATTAGTTTCAGGATATAACAAACTCACTTTTTTCATAGACTGGTCCCATACACTTGCTTCCATAAATTTGTTGCATAGGACTGATCAACAGTAGAAGTGGTTTTTAATTGAAGCTGACGACATAGGTCAATATTTGTTAAAATTTCACTAGATAAACTCTTCAAGAAATCGATAAGTTTTGATATTACTTTTACAAAAAAAAAATGTTTTGTAAAACAGTTTTACACAATCTTTAATTTAAAACCATTTTCTATCTTACCTAATTAATCCCAACGAAATTAACTTCCATCTACTACCATTATTGGTCAACAATGTATCAAAATATTTGGGGATGATTTTAGTATTATATTGTAAAACGGTTTTATAAAAAAAATTAATCTTATTTTAATACAGTAACTCTTGTGGGTGACCCTTGTATGGTAGAAGCGATAAATGATAAATAGGGACTTCATTTGTTAAAAAATATGTCCACTTTTAAAAAGTGATCCGTTTTGTAATATAAAATGATCACCATTATCATAAATTGATCACTTTTAAATTAATCGATCATTCCATATAATCGTTCGTTACCCTAATATTGTTCGGACACATTTTCTAAAATTCGACCTCGGCAAGTCGGACAAATCTGGTATTGATTGAGGATACTTATCCTGTTATGTTTTTTTTTTGGGTTGAGATGGAAGTTTAAATTAAGAAAACGAAAAAGAAGCATAGGTTACAAAATCACGGTGGAGGGTTTTGGGAGAGCCCAATACAAGCCATCAAGTCTAAATTAAAAAGATTCCCAACAAAAGGACTTTCACTCCAATTAAAATTTCATTGATTTGGTCCATCATCTACTTTGGCAAGTGCATGGGCAACGACATTGGTTCACCTAGGCTCAAAGACGATCTTCAAACATTGACAATCCTTTTATAGTTAGAAAGCAACTCATCATTGGTTATGGCATGGACGACGGTAAGACAACCATAGCTTATAACGAATTTAATAACCCATCTCGAATAGCCAACATTTCACTCATAAAAGGGTAGATGGCTGAGCATCTCCTCGTCCAACCACCTAACCACTGACTAACCACACACCAAATGAGAAGAGAAACAAAATGACTCGTCACATTAATCTTAGACAACAAAAGCGGTGTATCGAGGGGTCTAACACAAAGGGTTAAGGAGGGGGGAGTTATTTTGGCATAGAGCATGAGAGTTGGCAAGGGACCAGTCAATACAATCGTTTTGAAAACGGTTGATCCAACTTTGGTTTATGGCCTGAGCGATGGAGTTAAAGATGACATTGTTGCGACAAATCCAAATATGTCAAACGATGAAGGTGAAAGTTGGAGCCCAAGAAGGCAAAGAGAAGTTTTCAAAGAGCTAAGGTTGAAGGTCGCTAGTGAAGAATGAAGAGGGAATGGTGAAATAATTCCAAACATCACTAGAGGAAGGAAAATCCTAAGGAAGGACGAATTGGGGCTAAGAGAAGTATATGCTAGGTTAAGAGAAAATCCCTTAGAGGTGCCAAAGGAAGGAACATCCCGGTCAATGCAAGGGTAGTCAGAGGGTAAGCGTGTAACACCCCGATCCAAACCCTGGGTTGGGAGCGGTCATTTACGGTACCTTGTCAGGCTGTGTACATGACCCACAGATCAACACGGGTCCATTAAAGGAGTAATAACTATTACTAAATTAATAGAAAAGTGTTGAGGTTGAAGATAGAAATGATGAAAATAATGTAATAACTCCTCCATTAAAGGAGTAATAATTACCCACCTCAACCTAAAGTAATGCATTACTTTCATATGAAGATAATAATTCCTCCCATATTCTTCTTTCCACCATCACAACCGTCAGGTCTGTCACTAACCACCCATCTCCTTCCATTACTTCTTATTTCAGCCTTCATTACTGATTTATTTCAATAATAATTACTTACATTTCAAGCGAGCCCTCAACAGTAATGGCCGGACGAGATGCAAGTTGGCAGAGGAAGAGTTCAAAGGCCCAAAAATAAGAGAACCCTCAACAATCCTATCATGATTATGGTGTTATGGACCCTTAATTGTACATTTAATACACTGTTTTTGTTTCTTGTTGCTGGAAGTTTAGTTGTTGAGCTGTCAAGTTTAAACTAAACCATACATATTTTACATTACTGGATGTATTTCTTAACAGCAAATTAAAACTTGTGCATGTGGTGTAGGCTCCTATCGCTAGTATTTAAAATGGACAACTCATGTACTGGTCCAACACTAACTCACTAACAATGCCTCTTCCTTTGTCATTTGTTCAATCCCACTTATTATTTTCCTTTAATTCAATTCCCTCCTATTTCCTTATAATGATGAATTATATCTGATTTGTGAAAGTTATTTGGATGCTATATAATACGGAGTATATTTTTAATTTCGTCAAAAGTTTATAAAATTACAAAAGCAACAAAAGAAGCATATGTAAAATAAATGTAAATGATCAGCTAATATATTTTCATTTTAGTTTTCTTAACATGTGCATAATGAGCACACTTAAGGGTGATGATCACAGTAGTGTTTTGTTTATTGTTACTCAAATACTCCGTATAAGTTAATTATATGGGTATCTTATAATTACTCTCTGACAATTTGAATGACATTAGTAAAAACGAGATTGAATTTATTATTTCTCAAACCATTATTAATAATAATAATTCAAAGTACAAGGGTACAACGTACAAACATGCATGTTCCTGAAACTTGCTTAGCTTGGTTTGTGTTCAATAAATTTAAAAATCAGGAAACTTGATCAGCAGAATCTCTGATACTTGTCTGCTGCATTGAAAGTTGATGTGCTTGAGTTATACGGAGTAATAATTAATTACTTATTTTATAGTGATTTGCTTGCTTTTAGCATTGGGATCAATTCATATGTACCTAATGCTTTCTCTTTTTATGAGTGTCACAGTTGTTTTTGTCAATGATGTTGAGAAAAAGATAAACATGTTGTGTGATAATCTGTGGTTTAGAATAACTAACTAGTTTTCAACCCGTGCAAAATTGCACGGGTATGTTGTATATGGATGGTATCGCGGCTGAAATTACACAGATGGAGGTAGGATGTTGTACATAATAATGTAAACGGTAAGGAAAAACGTGTTACGATATTCAATGAGCATACATATTTATATAAATAAGTGAAAAAAACATAATTTAAGTTACAGATATTCAAATATTTCATGATATACAACATTAGTTGTTGTATTGGATATACTCTTATTACTATCAAAAATAAGAAGTTTCATTGAACACACTGTAAAGCGACTATTGGTTTGTCAACTGTGAAATACTTTACTCTTGCAATTTTAGTAGCTTCACATACATATGGCCCCCAAAACCAAAGTGGTAGTTCATCTTCATTTACTTTTTCACCCACTTAGCTTGTTCATCTACACCTTAACGTATATGCGGAAATTGTGAATAATCGATAATTATTTGTTTATATTAGTATATATAATTAAAAATTGAGAATGCACGTTCACATACATATGCACGTTGATTGTTGTCTATCATGTTTTCGAAGCTGATAAACTTCAAGCCATACGTAGGCAATGCTTCAATGGCTATTTCTTCAACTGTAGTTGCATATCCAAATTTAAGACGACATGAATGGGGAACAACGATGTGATTTCCTTTGTTATATATTGATTGGAACCTCGTGATTTTGTATGAATGACCATTTTTAATTTTGTCTTCCCACCTTTTTTATCAAACATTTTCCAATAGTTGCTTGAATAACACATCCCTGAAAGAAATCGTTACTTGGTAATTTAATTAAAACGGATTAAGGATATAACTTCTAATAATAAAACTAAGTGATTGTTAGATATTATCTTACCTCTTCATCAATCAGTATCATTTCAATGCTGTAAATTTCTCCTGTATTGGTGTTGTCTTCAATTTTCCACATATCCATCACCTTCGCCTCAACGTAAGAATTGCATATGCCACATTTTATGTCCCCAATTGCTCTTTTTGTTGGCTTCCAATTCATTATGGATTTTTTTTTACTGATTTTTGAGTGCTGCTTTTTGACTGCTGAATGACTTCTGCATTAATGGTTATTTATAAAAAAATAATGAGTACATGACAGTTTTTTAATGGTAAATGTGTGGATTGTGGGTTTATGGGGGTAATGGGTGTGAAAAATAGGGAAGGATTTGGACAACTATTTGGATAATGTTTGATTGTTGAATGCTAATTGTAACTGCATTCCTAATTCTATTTTTTAGGGATTCTCAATAATTCTCAATTCTTACTGTTTGGTTTGTGATTGATTTGATATAATTTTTACCGTTTTATTAATAACTTGCTACTTGTCATACTATAATTCTTTATTTATTTTATATATTTTATATTTTATTTTATTTTATTCACCTGACACAATTTATTTTTTATTCTCGTTAACGGTTATGCGTTAAATACCGACTACCCACTAAACATTTGATAAGTTATCTGTTTTTATAAAATTTTTCCCTTCTCGTGAACGTCTTTGCTTTTATTATTCGACTACACTCTAAACAATGGCGGTGTTATTTTTTTATAAATAATTATAATTATATTAGGAGAATATTGTAACTACATTCTAAACAATTTATGATATATATTTTATTTTTTGTAACTTGATGTATAATTCTATTTGGAATCATGAAAGTTGTAACATTTTATTGTATCATTCATACTTTATACTGTAATGGTCCAAAATGTTGAATTAATTTTTTTTTTTTTTTTATGTTTTTGTACCTAACCTAGTTTATAATGTTTCGTAAATTGCCAAATTAAATATTTGTCGTAAATATTTTATTGAACCTCACGCTTAAAGTTAAAAATTATCGACTACTCTACTGTAAATATTTGACCGCAATCCTTTCACGGTTATAGTTGAATAAATTTTCGTCGTTAAAAAAAAATACAGATTAATATCCAAATTAATTTATGTTGATTAAATTTTTATTTAAAAAAAGACAGATTATTAACGTCCAGTGTAATATCCTCGTGAGTAAAAATGAAAAATTTTCAAAATTGTGTTCAACGAAGAAATTCTCATAAATATTTCTGAAACTGAGTTCAACGTAGCGCAAACATCGACATTTCCGAAACTGCAGAAAATTAGAAATAAAAATAAAAAACCTTTGCATCAGTGGTGGGACCCACTTGGAGGAAATGGAAATTGCTGACTAGACTGCTGATGTGTCTTCATGTGGATGCAGTATTTGCTTGGGTTTTAATATATAGGGGATTATCAAGGAAATCTTGTTTTATAGTCAAATCAATTTGATAGAATACTATATTCTTCCCTTGTACTGACTCCCTTCAACTTCAATCTACCATATTTACTTCTATACATTATTCATGTGTGAACATTTAATTGCATTTTTCTCTCAATAAATAAGTGAAAATATATTCATGTGTGATCTTGTTTGATTCGTCTTTACGAGTACATTATAAATATCTAACTTTTATAATTTTTGCAAATACGTAGCTAACGATAATTACCGCGTAAAACACACTGATGGCAAATGTGAAAAAGTAAAGTGATAGAGTGGAGTTGAATGGATGATGGTAAATATTAGTCGTTCCTATTTGTATTTGACTACCTAAGTTACTCCTTTTATTTAGCTACTCTTCCAATTAGTCATCCTTGTTTGTAGCAATAGAGTAGGAATGTAGCCAAAGTGCCAAACTACTAAGACACGATATAATAAGCGCAAATTCTTCTATGAGACCGTCGTACGGTGCGATCAATTGACAGTAATTATTTTTTGACAAATAGTGACCACTTTTGGTTAAATAGTGACAACTTTTTATAGCTAAAAAATGACTATTTTTTTTTCCTAAGTGGTCACTATTTACCTAAAAATGGTCATTATTTACCAAAAAGTAGTCACATTTTACAAAAACACGCAGTATACAACGGTTGCATATAAGATCTACTGTAAAATAAGAGGGCGAAATACTTCATGGAAAATAGCATGAGAAGACTACACAATCCATTCTGCAATCCACAATACCGCATAAACATTTCAATCCACACTTTATACCACCGGTTTCTATAAAGAGAATCCCCTAGTATATGAAAAAAAGTTGAAAACTAAATGTGTGATAGAGTTCGCTTTTGGAGGGATTGTTTACGTATTAACCATAAAGGTAAAATCAAACTAGATCGTAATTCTGAGAAAATTTTGAGGACTCGGGTTGATAAATGAAAGGGGTGTAGATAATTGAGGTTGAAAGTTGATGATTGGTATGGTTGTGTCCTTGTATGACTGCCTACGTATTTATCATAAAGGTGAAATTAAACCAGATCGTAGCTCGTGAGTGTGTGCCTAGACCAAGTGCGCGGGCCTTTCCTAAACTTGTCACGGGTTCATATTCCGTTTTGTGGCTTGAAGAACTGGTTTGAGAAAGCTTCCTCGTTGATCATAGACAGACGAGGTAAGTTTATAAAAAAAATTCCTTGTCATGTACTCTCTCATATTCATAATAACTTTCCCCCTTTCTATTTTCATCTATTCACAATACCTTACTCTTTTTTTTGGTAAACTTTTATACTTATTTTAATCACATCACCCCACAACAATATCCCACAATACTCATACTTTTATCTTATTTTAATCACCTTACCCCACAACAATAATTATTTTAATCACTTCACCCCACAATAATATCCCACAATACATTTCCTCTCTCCAATTACTTCAGCCCAGCACAATATTTTACCTTATTTAATTGCTCACCCTTAACTTTTGTTCCATTCTTGAATGGAGGGAGTATATACACTCAAAAGTGGACCCCAAAAATTGATTGAGTATGTTCCATTCTACATAGCAAAGATCGAAGACTCCATGTTAAGGTCAAGTTGAAAATGGCTTGGACATATTGATATGTGGAGTTTGGTAAAAGAGATTTTGAATAAACAAATATATGAAGGTGATTTTATGGAGTTAAAGCTTAACAAGGTTATGACTTATATGTGGCTTGGAAATGGAGTCTCGGGCCGGCTTGGCGTATGTAGCATGAGCGCGAAAAGGGTTGATAAACTGATGCGCGGGTCTAAATTTCCATGTCTGGGCCCTAAAGTCCTGAGGTATTTTGAACGTGAGAGAATTCTCAAAATTCATGACCGTCTTTTTGTAATGGTCTCGAGAAGGACTTAGGGTGTATAAAAGGCTGATTGTGGTGCTAGTTAACCATTTGACATTGTTTGTCTAATATTTTGGCAGCCGGATTTTGAGTTTTCCAGAATTTATCTTTCAAGACCATGACTTTGGAATGTTGGATTCGGTCTTGGATTCTCAATTCGAAATTGGTTTTTTTTTCAGGATGGCTTCGGCCTTGAATATTGACTTAGGCTGCTCGATTGAGCCTCTTTTGTTTTAGACCCTTTGTTTTTTTTTCTTTGTCTATGAATTGGCAAATGGCATGCCGCTATTGAGACAGGCTAACACCTTTGTGAAATGGTTTGATCTTTTGTAAATGGTTGTTTATGGTTGGGAAAGAGTTCTTTTGTCATGGATCGTTAGTAGGGAGACGGTTTAGAACTAGGTTATGATAAAAGCTTGTTCTAAAACTAGGTTATGATATAATGTTTATACTACCAAACATGGAATAAATATAGAAATGGACACGGAATTTCGAGTCCATTACAACTCAGAATGGGACATCATTTGGGTGCATTCACATTGCATGGAAAGTAGTTTTGAAAATGTCTGAAATTAATTTTTTTTGTCCCCAAATAGAAGAAAAAAAAAATAAGAAATTGAAAGAATTATATGAATTCAAAGTCTAGTTTTATTGAAATAAAGAATGATGTTAACGTCGACTAGGGAGATATATGTGACTTATGGAACAACCCCACTATGTCACTAGATATATGAATGAAAAGAAGGAATAGACACGAGAAAATAGGGAAAAGAAATCCGAAGACTTGAACTCGATTTTTGACTTTAGGCTAGATCTAAAGTCCTAGTCGAGTAGTCGATGTTATCTTCTTCAAAGGCCTCTCGCAAAGTGGCTGGTGGTATGGATACTTGGAACCAGTACTTGAGCACCTTATCCTCGTCTTTTGGGATGATTGGAGGGTCAAAGTCAATGAAGGTTTCTTGATTGGAAGGGATAGCGTATCCATGAGGATCGTTTTCATCACTTAGGGAGGACTCCCTATAAGATCGTCTAGCCTTCTCGTTTGGATTGGTTAGGAACGAGATAGGGATCCTGCTGTTCTCAAGTCCATCTTATTGTATGACGTGCTTGAGTACGAATTATCATTTCTTTAACTTAAAAGATTGAGTACGAATTATCATTATTCCATTAGAGAACTAATAAAATTTTCCCAAATTCCCCTAATTGAGTTTGCTTTTAATCTCTTTGTGTGCTAGAACGTACCACGAGTAGCTTTACAAGTCACGATCCAGATTTGTAGCCTAGCTTTTATGACAACTTTTCATCCTCTATTTTGTAGGTCTAGACTGTCTAGTAATGGAGTATTAGCTATACTACTAGATAGCCGCTACGAGAACGAGAAGGACAATGAGTATTTTACCGATTAGAGTACAGTTCATTGAGTTCAATACTAAAGGAAAACCGATTTGTTTTCGTGATCAATCATCCATTGATACCTGTATATCAACCTCCGGGTTACGACATCTCCGGTCGTTCGTGAGATTTAAGCATTAACAATTTCCGATAAGTCCCGTTAAAATCTTCATAATTTGGGATATCTATTAATTACATATACTTTAACTAAATCTATTGTGTACTTTATTATCGCGAGTCTGAGATGTCACACATGACGCTAATATCATAAGAATATTGTCCAAAATCAAAATTTAATGTGCTTTGTTTGGTAAAACTACATAAGGTAACTGGAACAGCAAAAGTAGATGAAAACCGAAAAGTTAATTGAAACTTTATAGAAAACTGATAAGGTAGGTGGAAATTATGAGTTGATAATACAAGGTAATTGATTATATAAAACAATGTTAGGCAAATAAGCTGAGAGAAGGTAGCTGATTTTGGATGAAAGACGTACAAAGATGGATAATGATTTAATATTAAAGATTGAAAGCTGTGAAAATGGAAGATTTAAGAAGATTAAGTAACTTATTTCTTAAATGCTAATTGAGATAACATATCTATACCATTTTAATTCTTTATCTTTCTCTACTAAGTGAGATAACATATCTATACCATTTGATAACCTCTTCAATCATAATTCTTTCATTATTTCTCCATAATTTCCGTTTTAAAAAATGCGTTCTACAGTCCAACGCGTCATCCGCAAATAACACTACCAAAGTACCAGAGCACCTGATGAGCGGTAAACTTCTTAAGCGAATAAAGTTGTTTATCTCAAATCAACATATATTGATCGTTGCCTCAGAATGTTGGTTAATTTGTTTGGGGACAATAATATGCACACAGGCAAACAACTACTCTATCCTTTAAATAAGGTGATAAACAGCCACATGATATTGTAGTGTGAACATTTATTTTCTAAGTAAATAAACCTAAAAAACTATCGCTTAAATAACACACTTTTAAATCTATTTCCGACAAGATTACATATATGTATCTTACAATAAATCATGAATAAGAATAAATACATGACCTACCGTGCAAACAATGTTCTCTCCTATAAATATTTCTTAACTTCGTCAACATTACTATAAAATTATAAGAATTTCCCGGATAAAAGAACTATTTAGTGATTCCATAATTTGTGATGGATTATTTGAAAGCTGTCAAAAGTTATCATTCGCTACCAGCTACTACCTGACCATGGATCACCTACCAGCAGTATTGTATTACTCGTACTTGTCAGTATGTCAGATAATCAGGATTAATTAGAGAATTAATTAAGAAAGTCGGTCAATTAATGCTTACATTTAATCTGCTAAACACTCTGAGTGCTCGTGCAAAAGAGCAGACATTCATAGACACGGAAAAAAAATGTGTTCCTCCAAAATTCACCCCATACCGACCCGTCTCCTAATTTATTTATCTTTACCTTTTATATAATGACCACGGTTTCGGATGCCAATTAAGTGACTCATATGGGAGTTAAATTAAGTTGATTATACATTTCATTCAATTCTACACATTTGCTGGTATTAAAATTTAACTGGTGAGTTGTTACTACACACTGAAATTGAAGTTCGAAAACTTAGCGTTTTCTAAATTTGAAAGTGAATCATATGTGACTTATATTAAGTTGACGATATTACTCGTATTTGTTAGCTTTAAAAGATAAAACTAACTCAAAATCGTTACGGTATAGTAACTCGATAAGACAGGATAACGTAATTTAATTTATTTTCCTAGTAGGAGGTATCTAAATTAGGTGGTAAATTAGGTCTCACAGTTACCTGGAGCAATAGTCAGAGTTAGTCTGACAGTGGAGCACAAAATTGATAGCTAACAATATAGATCGGGAATTATTGGCATTCATGGGTGTCATGTGTTGGTTCATATGCTACCCTTCTTTCATGAAAATGAATCTCTTGATTGCCCCTTTCATGGGACCATTTCTGCCTACTTTTCTTAGGCTTTATAGTACGCCAAACAATTGTAACAATTGTGACAATTCACAAACAAAATTACAATTTCATGGTTTTCAATATGTAGTGCTTGGTAAAATTTAGTATAAGGGCTTGCTTGTGATGTGAGTAATCATTAAGGGAGTAATGGGAGCTAAAATAAGAAGAAATTTGAGGAGATTGGTGTTTTGTGGTGGTTGTGGAGGGTGGAAAGAGGAGGTGAGGGAGGAATTATTACCTCCATATGGAGGTAATGCATTACTTGAGGGGGAAGGTAGGTAACTATTACTCCCTTAATGGAGAGACTATTACACTATATTTCCTCATTTCTATCCATTTCCATCTCCAACCCCCGTCACTTCCCTCCATTTTTTAGTTCATTTTAGCTCTAATACTCCCGTAATAATTACTCTCATACCAAGCAAGCTCTAAAAGATAGTTATCTGAGATCTTGTTTAAATTGTCTTGCCTAGTACGCATATTGTTGCACTGTTTACAAACGTGTAAACACGAGCGTGTAAAACAATCCATACCAACACTTTTTCTGGGGGTGATGAGGTGATACAACCCTTCGTTGTAACTTACAACAGTTATAATTAAGCAAGATTAATTGTAATTATTAATATGTAATTAAAGATATGAAAATAAAATAAAATGAGCATTGATATACGTGTATAAAACAAATGTATTGAATTGAAGAAAATGAAAAAAAAAAAAAGTATTTTAGTTTATAGATATTGTTATAAATATTGATACGGAGTATTTTTTTTGGGAGAAGTTAAAAGTGGTCCTCGGTAGAACAAGAAGTAGTAATCTCCAAAAGTTACTATTCTAATATCGGTTTTTTCTATCATGTGCCCTTAGGGCACATGTTAATAATCTTTAAATGGAAATATTAACGATAATCATCATGGAAAATTGAAATATAACATTTTTTCAAATCCAATGCCATATTTATTGCTAAAGTTTCTTTTAAGTATTATTAACATGTGCCCTAAGGGCACATGATTGAAAAACCGTTCTAATATAATACACTATATTATTAATCACTACGTACAACATCTGAAATTTCCAGATATCTAAATATTAGTGGGTCTCATTCAAGACGATGTAACAAACTCGTATTATTTGTTTACAAAAATTAGTAAATCAAAAAGCATTTTATTCTCATGTCAACCTAAACTAATAAATCCTTGGGGTTGATAGTTGATACTTGTCACTTGTGAGACGTAAGTACTTAGGATTGAAAGTTGAAACTCAATGCTTGTAAATAGTTGTAATCGGCTATACTTGTATATGATTTTGTGGTCTCCAGCTCGAATCCTCGAGAGTATTGTCTTATTCTTACAACGAGAATTTTGTGTATTACTCTGTATCCAAAACCGTTTTAAAAGTAGCCAACTTCATCAAGAACGAACATATAAGATATTCCCTTTATTCCAATGAATAATACGGAGTATACGTTTATTTTATTTTGTGAGGAAAAATAAAGCAAATGTAAATGATTGAAGGTGACGGAGGGAATACTATATAGAAAGACAAATAAAACTCTTACCCATGAGAGCCGGGAATAAAATTAGGGGGAAAATGTTACAAAAGGTAGGACAAATTTTGAGCATAGATATATAGTACTCCGTACAATAATTACGAAGTACAAATTTTTTATGTAAAAATAAATGAATTTTTTTTTCCAGTGTGGTGTTATTTAAAATTTCATTTAGAACGAACCTATATAAAGAAAGATTTACAATAATATTTCAATAAATTGGGTAAAAATGAGTTCACACTTTAATTTCTTATGATAATATGTGTGTCTTTTTTAATTAGGTATTTTATAGATCTCTTAGGAACATAACGTTACAAAAACCAAAAAATAAATAAAACATAACAATTTCATTATTTCTATTTTCTATAGCGGTTTTTCTATCGTATGCCCACTAGGCACATGTTAAGGAAATCAAAATGGAAATAATTGAATGTTTTTCTATTGGAAAAAAGTTAAAGGTTGTTACAATTTCAATTTTCCGTGTATCTAGCAATTAATTATTTCCATTTTGGTTTCCTTAACATGTGCCTAGTGGCATGGGCGAATTTATAGTGGGTGAGGTGGGTGAACCCTCACCCCCATTATTTAAAAAAAAAAAAAAATAAAAAAAATTGTAAATGACAGACATACGAACTTGCGGAGTAACCTAATTACAACTCCCCATCTTCCAATAGAGCAATACTCCGTATTTTATCAATTCATCTCACAATTCCCTGTACCCAATTCCCAACTTTCTATATTTCAAGGCAACAATACATCATCGTCTCAAATTTTCCGTCTCCGGAAGCCCATAGGCCATAGGTATGCTTTATAGTTTATACTTATGAATTAATTGGGAATTCAGATTATATGAATAATGATTAATTGATTATGCTTTGTTGAATTGTTGTTTGTAAGAATTAGGAATTTAGGATGATAGATTAATAGATTGATAGAAATCATAGAATGATAGAAACTCTATATATTAGAAATGGTGAAATGATTGTGGTTCTAAGCCATTAGTCAATTAGACAAATCAAGCATAGGAAATTAACGCGAAAGAACTCGTCGCGTTTTATTTCTCCCACGCCCTTAGCGTAAGTTGTATTATGAACTATATGAGTAATTATATTTTAGTGTTTTTGTAACCTATAAATTTTATTAATCACCCCCATTTCAGAAATCCTAAATTCGCCACTGCCTAGTGGGCATAGGATAGAAAAACCGTTTCTATAGATAATTGTAAAGATAAGGGCAATATTTATCTTTCCATTGGCTTGGCCCATGGGATTATCTTACATGGTAGGTAAAAATGTAAAATTCCCAAAAGACAATAAAGAAATTCTTATCATTATCAATTTATCATTATTATCTATTCATCTCTTCTATTATTGACAAAAGAGAAAAGGAAATAAAAGAAAAACTAAATTTCGCATTTTCCCAACAAAAATGCAGATAAAATAGAACGCTTAACAGCTTCAATGATGTGAATTCTTCTGAATTACGAAGTCAAAACATGTGCTGTACGTGCTGCAATGTAATTGTAAATGAGATGACGACATTAAGTGGTACTGAATCTCGGTAGTACCTTTTTACATTTAATATGTAGGGTCAATAGAATGATCGACCCTAGATAAGGGCATGCGAGACTCAGTACCACCCAGTACTAGTAGCGGTTTAATAATTGAAAATACAATTTACTGGATTATTATTAATTCGATGGTGAATTTTTTTTTATGAGTAAGTAAAGATACAAGAATGAGAAAAATTAAATATACAAGGAATTAAAGAATACTATCTCCGGTTTATAAACCTCTCACACTAAATTCTCTTGAAAACCCGGTTTACGTGGTTTTTGCAAAGAATGTATCCATTAATACACAAAAAGAGTACTCCCTCTGTCTCGTTCAGCAGTTTACAATTAGTTTATTTATATCTCATAAAATAAAATAATCGTAAAATATTCGTTGTGACAGTAGCAAACATCTTATGAGTTTTACTCGAAACCTTTTTAATTATGAGATCGTTTCAGACGAGAATTTATCAAAGAAAACGCTAGAAAATTAGGTAATTTCAAGAATTCTTTTCCATGTAAATTAAAAACAAAAATCATCATAATATATCGACTCACCTTATAACTTGAGACGGCTTCATTTGATCATCTTCAATAAAGTAACACAAGCCCTGAAAAATGCCATGTTTTCCCACAGCTTTCTTGAACTTTCCATGATAAATTGAGCAAAATTTTCAATTTTGCGTCTTATATCATCATCATTATTATTATTGTTACATAAAAACGATATAATAATAATAATAAGGGAAAGTTCAAGAAAGCTGTGGAAAAGCATGACAGGACTTGCTTCATTTCGAGCTTGCTCGAAATGCTTTGCACAATTCTATATGTAAGACGGTTTTACAATAATATATTACGGAGAACCGTTTCATAAGAGATCTTTTGAACATTTTGAGAGTATGAATAAAGGAAAGAAGAGAAGAGAAGAGAATTATTTAATGGGAAAGATATGAGAAAAGGGAGGAGAATGAAGCAAAGGAAGATTAAGGAAAAGTAAGTTAAGGACCACTCTAGCAATATGGTTATGTGAAGCAGCTTTATAGAGATGATCAGATTTGAGAAGAGGGGAAAAGTTTTGATTTAAACAATGTAAAAATTAAATTTATTGTTTGTGGTGGGTATTGCTTTTTATCTATTTTATTTATTTATCTATTTGACTTTATGAAGTCTTTAAACAATAACTTTTTGCTTACTATTTTTGCGCATGTATATTTTTTAACACACTATTTTTAAATTTTGTGATGAGTAAGTCCCGGTTTTTTTGAACTGAACTTTTCTGAACTGAATTTATAGAAACTGAACTTTTTTGAACTGAATTTATAGAAGCTGAACTTTTCTGAATTTATAGGAGCTGTCTGAACTGAACTTATAGGAACTGCACTTTTTTTTAACTTAACTTATGGGATATGTAAGTTAACTTCAATTAACTTAACTTAACTTAACTTTATTAAAATTATTATTACACTTTTTAAAAATATTAATGATAAAAAAAATATATATTTCATGTAAAATACAAAATAAAATAATAAAATTTTCTCTTTATATATATATATTATGTTACACTTATTACATCTTTTTTGTAATCATCTATTTTTCATTATTTAATCTTTTTCGTCTTCTCTTTTTATTTTTCATCTCCATCTTTCTTGCCATATATTTGTTCTAATAAATATAGTTATACATCTAACCCAAATATTAGTGTTATTTAAAAAATTATAGGATGCTAACTATAAAATGACCATCAATTTAATTAACTTGAAGGCATAAATAAATAAATGGGGCATATAACTATTTAATTTAATAATAAATAACGTGATACGGTCTCACAATGTGAGACAATCCTAGTATATGAAAAGACAACTCATATATTAACATTGAATGAATAGCTTATTTCACATATAAAAGTGGATCATCTTACGGGATAATTGTCTTATTTTATAAATTATGTTAATTTTAATTAATAAGTTGTTAACAAGTATAACATAAATAATGTTATATAAGCTAAGTTAAAGTTGTTGAACTTTTCTGAACTGAACTTATACGAGCTGAAACGAACTTATAGGAGCTGAGAACTTGTAAGAGCTGAACTTATATGAGATGAGATGAACTGAACTTAACTTTGCTGAATTTTTTTGAACTGAATTTATAGGAGCTGAACTGAACTTATAGAAGCTGAACTGAAACTTTTTTTTACAACACATCATAGCCTACAATGCTTTACAAGCTAAGTTGTTGGGTATTCTATTACAATTTCGAGGACAATAGCTAATGCAATAACAATGTAAATTTAGTAAAAGAAAGCAAATCTCTTCAACAAATGGGTTTAAGCTCAATGGTGTTTAATTTGCTCTTCTTTAATCAAGATTTGAACTAGCTTAAGGCAATTCGTCCTGATTTCCAGGTGCATATAGCCTTCTTCATTTGCCCAGTTTATGGCTTCTTTAATCGCAATGGCTTCCGCTTGAAGAGGGGACCACGCCATATTTTTTATTTATAGAACTTAAAAAATCTAGGAGTTCATTCTCGACTGCTCTGACGACGGCCCTTTATGCTTTTCTCAGTTTTTATGGCCTTCGAATACCCATTTTTCACTATATAATCTCCCGATGTTGATAGACTTCAAAAGAGTTCATCTTCCGTGTTTAATCTTGGGAACAGGATAACCGTAAATATTCTATACGCTTCCTTGTTAGAACCACACTTGGTTGATGATGCCAAGTTTCATTGTCATTTAATGGTTTGCTTCTTAGTTATGATTTATAGCATTTGAAGCTCTCAATTATTTCTCAAGGATGGTGCAAAGAAGAATCGAAGATGAAGAAAACCTTAGCCACGGTCAAATGTTGTAAACGAGGTAGTGTAACATTCTTAGTTTGTCAAGTGACTGCAAAACCATGCAACAGTGCAAGTCACTGTGGTTTCTGATACAACAAAGGAGAATTTTCGAAAATATGAAACGTGTTGATCTTTATAAAGAATTCTTATTTTCAAAAGATTGACTTACTCTAAATTAGAAAAACAAGAGGAGTGTATTTGGATATTAAAGCTAATCTTATTTAAATATTATTTCCCAAGATTTATGGAAGATAATGTTTTATTTCCTAAAGATTTATGGAAGATAATATTTCCCAAATTTGTTATGAAAAGATTTATCTCCTATAAAATTTTATGGAAGATATTATTTGCTTTATGGAAAGATTTCTATACAAATCTGATTATCACTTTTAATATATGATTAGAATCTTTCACATACTTTTTCTTCTATAAATAACCTCCTTATTTCTCATTTATTGTCAAGACTTTTAAGAGCATTTATTGAGAAACTTTTGCAAATTATTTCTGAGTTTAAAGCTTTGTTTTCAAGTGTTTGCAAAATTGTTTTTAAGTTTTAAAGTCTTCAAAGTCGTTTTTCAAAAGAGCTGTAATTCTCCGTGTATCAGTTCGCTGCACTGTGACATCTAAGTTTGTTCCATGATCTCGTGTTTAGGTCTTAATTGTGATCTCCATGTTCATTAAGTGAACGATTGAGATTAAAGACTCTGTAAACCTGTGAGATAGAACACATAAACTCTTGAAGCGGAGTAGCTTTAAGTTTGAGTGCAACCAGGGTTGGTTGGGGAGTTATTTTCATTGTAAGGGGTTTAGTAAGTTTGAGTAAATTTCTAAACAAGCAATAAAATAACGTTGGACGTAGGCTTCGGAGTAGAAGCTGAACCAATTTAAAAATATCGTCTTGTTTGTTCATTTACTTTCACATTCCGTTGTTTATTATTTACTTACTACTTGTCTCGTTATTTTGCCTGCGCAACAGTCTTCTATACTGTGACGTATTGCATATCTTGCTGCTTTGTCTGTGTCACAGTCCTTCATACCGTGACTCAGACCTACGGTTACTTCTTGTGAACTTAAATTCAATTAAGTTTCTCAAGTCTCGTAGTTAATTGTTCTTGCTTGTGTTATCAAATAACCAAGTTAAGTAGAAATTTTTAAAAGTACACCTAATTCACCCCCTCCCCCTCTTAGGTGTTAATCGTTCTTAACTCTTCAATTGGTATCAGAGCCTCGTGCTCTTGATTTTGGTTAATACCAAAGAGTTGATCCTTTAGTTATGGACGATTCAAAACACACTAAGTATCCCATCTTCAAGGGAGAAAACTATGCCTGGTGGAAACACCGCATGGAGCACTATGTCAAAAGTGGTGACTATGAATGTTGGTTGATCATTCAAAAGGGTCCCTTCAAAATTACGGTCACTGATAAAGATGGTGTTAGTGTTCCAAAAGATGAGGATAAATATGTCGAGGCTGATTATAGAAAGGTCGAGAAAAACTCTAAAGCCATGTCTATCCTTCAATATGGCATTGGTGAAAAAGAGATTAACCGGATATCCGGATGTACCACAACCAAAGAGATTTGGGACACCTTAAGCCTTGCTTATGAGGGAACGTCACAAGTTAAAAAATATCGTGTTGACCTTCTCATGCAACAATATGAGATGTTCAACATGACAAGAGATGAGTCAATCAATAGTTTGTCTTCACGCTTTTCTAGTATTGTCAATGACCTTAAGAGTCTAGGAAGAAATTTTGAATCCGAGGACTTAGTTCGTAAAATCCTTCGTAGCTAATTAACTGAAAAGTGGCAACCAAAGGTTACGGCTATTGAGGAAGCTAAAGACCTATCTACTCTCACCCTTAATGAACTAATGGGCTCTCTTATGGCTCATGAGTTAACTCTCATGAAGCGTTCTAGTGAAAGCTCCAAAGGGAAAGGGCTCGCTCTTAATGCTCTCTCAAGTGATGAGGAGGATGAGGATGACGAGTTTGCAATGTTCACTAAAAACATTGTTGGAATGATTAATGGTCGTAACTCTAAAAGGTTTAGCAACAATACTAGCAAAAGACGTTTTCCAAAAAAAAAAAAAAACTCCACTATTGGTTGCTTTAAATGTGGTGACAATGGTCACCAAATCAAAGAATGTCCAAAGTGGGATGACATCAAGTCTAAAGAAAAACGTGACTTTGCCAAAAATCAATATAAAAACAAAGTTATTTCGGCTATTTGGGGCATGTCTGATTCCGATGAAGACGATGTCCTTGAGGAAGAATTAGATGCCAAATTGTGTCTTTCCTCGCGTTTCAATCAAGATGCTCCAAAGTCATCAAAGAAAGAATCAATCAAATGTCTTATGGCTCACTCTGTTGATTCCGATTCAGATTCTGACAATGAGGTAAATGATCTCAAGAAAAAGGTTAGATCTTCCTCAAAAAACAAAGTTTGTCTTCTTTTAGACCAATTTATTGATAAGTGTCGTGTCCAAAACAATAAGCTAGATGCCATGCAAATCGAAATAGAGGACATAGCGGAGGAAAATATCAATTTAAAAGAGTGTCTAAATGAAGTTAAACAAGTTGGTTCATCATCTTGTCTCGAGAAAGAAATTAAAAAGCAAAAAAAACAGAATCTGATCTTGAGTAAAAAGGCTGAACTGGTACATGTCACAGATACAACCACTGTGACATCTGAGTCTAACAAGGAAATCGAGTCACTTACTACACATGTGTCTTCCTTAACCAAGGAACGAGACCAACTTCTAATGAATCTAACAACATGTGAAAGTCGGAAAGAAGATCTTGTGCAAATTGCTGAAATGTTAAATGTTGAGTCAAGTCATGTAAAAAGCGCCTTAGATCTTGCACAAAAATCAAACGATGACCTTCTTGCTCAAATTGAAATTTTACAAAAAGAATTAGCCGAGGCTAAATTGTTTTATCAAAAGTGGGAAGGAAGCCAGAATGTTTTAGAATTCCTTTTGAAACAATCACAAGAATACGAAAAGCTTGAAAAGAATGCTGGACTTGGTTTCAAGCGCAACAGTAACACTCACTGTTGCATTCGAAACCGAGACCCAAGCAAGACTGATTTTCGGAAAAGAAAATATGCTGGCCTTCCTGAATATATTATTTGTAACTATTGTGGCAAGACGGGTCATGTGTTTAATGGTTGTGAAAAGAGAGTCCTTGACTTAAAAAAGAGCACTAAAGTAACTAAACAAGTTTGGATTAAGAAAGACTTAGTAAAGCAAGCAAGTCTCAAGAAGGGACCCAAATTTATTTGGGTTCCTAAACTAACTGTTTGATCTCTTGTAGGCGTTAGTGAGGGGCAGCAACAATTGGTATTTAGACAGTGGATGCTCTCGTCACATGACGGGAAATGAAACCCAATTCCTCTCGCTTGAAGCCTACGATGGTGGCATGGTGACTTTTGGTGACAACAAAAGAGGTGAAATCATTGGTATTGGAAAAGTTGGTAAGTCAAAGTCACTATGTGTCGACAAAGTGTTGCTTGTCAAAGGTTTGAAACACAATCTCTTAAGTATCTCACAACTATGTGATCGTGGTAATATTGTTGAGTTTTATGCTAGTGAATGTAGAATTCTTGATGGAAAAACTAGAGAACTCATTCTTGAAGGAAAACGTGTTAAAGATGTTTACATGACTAATTTATGTTCGTTATCTGGTCAAACTTTATCATGCATGAGTGTCCAAAAGAATGACCCTTGGCTTTGGCATAAACGGTTAGGTCATGTTAATGCTAGAACACTAAATACTCTCAAGAAACTTGATCTAGTAGATGGCATTCCTAACATAAAATTTGAATTCAAATCATTATGTGATGATTGTGTTAAGGGAAAACAGGTAAAATGCTCCTTTAAATCCAAAAAGTTTGTTAGCACTTCTCGTCCACTTGAGCTTATTCATATTGATTTATGTGGACCCATGCGCATTGTAAGTAGAGGTGGAAGTCGCTATATTGGTGTCATTGTGGATGATTTTTCAAGGTATGTTTGGCTACTTTTCTTAAGTTCTAAAGACCAAGCATTTGATGAATTTTTAATTTGGTTGAAAAAGGTCCAAAATAAATTTGTTTTGAAACTTGTCTCTTTGAGATCCGACCATGGAACCGAATTTGAAAATTCATCATTTGAAGATTATTGTGATGAGCATGGTGTTAGTCATAACTTCTCAGCCACTAGAACTCCCCAACAAAACGGGGTTGTGGAACGAATGAACCGAACTCTTGAAAATATGACTAGGACCATGCTTATTAGTTCTAAAGTGCCAAGGAACTTTTGGGCCGAAGCTGTTAACACTTCTTGTTACATCTACAATCGGGTCATGATAAGAAAAATCATTAACAAAACCCCTTATGAGTTACTACGAGGTAGAAAACCTAACATCTCACATTTAAAATGCTTTGGTAGTAAATGCTTCATTCACAACAATGGTAAAGATAACCTTGGCAAATTTGATGCTCGTAGTGATGAAGGAGTTTTTGTTGGCTACTCGGACGTTTACAATAAGAGAACTATGAAAATGGAAGAAAGCGTTCATGTAATATTTGACGAATCTAGTCTCTTTGTCTTAAACGAACAGGTTGATGAAGAAGAGAATGATGATGATTTCGAAATTGGGATGATACGTCATAATATGGATCAAGTAGTTGATGAGGCTGAGCAACAGTCAGAGCCACTGTTGCATGATGAAGCTGGCCAAAATTCGGGGGGAACTAATCCTCCCTCATCTCAAGATGATGCTAGCTCATCCAGGGGGAATGAGGATGCAAGTGAGCAGCTTACTCAAACAGAAACTATTCCAGAATCATCCTCACAAAACAATCTGGATGCAACAGTGACGCCCACTGTGACACCAGAACCAAACGAAGCCTCAAACACTCTTGTCCTAAAAAAATGGAAACACCAAAGCTCTTACCCTCTTTCAAATCTAACCAGTGATCTAAATTCTGGAATGAAAACCAGATCATCGCTCCAAAAATTTTGTGCCTTCAATGCATTCCTCTCTCAAATTGAACCTGCCAATGTCACAGTAGCTCTCACTGATACATGTTGGGTGACAGCCATGCAAGAGGAATTAAACCAGTTCGAAAGAAACAAGGTATGGCATATTGTCCTTATGCCCTCTCATCGTACTGTAATTGGTACGAGATGGGTCTTTCGCAATAAGCTTGATGATTCCGGAGAAATCGTAAGGAATAAAGCTAGACTAGTGGTGCAAGGTTTTAACCAACAAGAAGGAATCGATTATGATGAAACCTATGCACCGGTAGCTAGGCTTGAAGTCATACGAATGCTTATAGCTTTTGCATCTCATGTTGGCATAAAACTTTTTCAAATGGATGTAAAAACCGCTTTCCTAAATGGTTATCTTGAGGAAGAAGTTTTTGTTGAACAACCATCGGGCTTTTTAGACAATGAATCTCCTAACCACGTTTTCAAACTTGATAAAGCACTTTATGGTTTAAAACAGGCTCCTCGAGCTTGGTATGATAGGCTTTCAAAATTTTTATTGGAAAATGGTTTCTTACGTGGTTCGGTTGATAAAACATTGTTTATTAAGTCACAGTGTGATGAACTGTTGCTTGTTCAAGTATATGTCGATGACATTATCTTTGGTGCAACAAATGAAGTTCTTTATAATTACTTTTCGGATCTAATGAAATCTGAGTTTGAAATGAGCATGATGGGAGAGCTTGGATTTTTCCTTGGTCTTCAAATCAAGCAAAGTGAGAAGGGAATAATGATCCATCAACAAAAGTATTTGAAAGAAATGTTAAGTAAGTTTGGGTTGACTAATGCTAAACCTTATGCTACACCTATGGCTTCTAACATCAAACTCGACAAAGACGAAAATGGTAAGAATGTTAGTGCAACCGTGTATCGAGGTATGATTGGTTCATTACTTTATTTAACCGCTAGTCGAACCGACATACAATTTAGTGTATGCTTGTGTGCCCGCTTCCAATCAAACCCTAAGGAATCACATTTCAAAGCCGTTAAAAGGATTTTTAGGTACTTGGTTGGAACACAAAACCTATTTCTTTGGTATCCATCTTATTATGATCTTGATCTTGTAGGTTTTTCCGATGCGGACTACGCGGGTTGTGTGGTGGATAGGAAGAGCA